>OY755243.1:88467329-88584829 GCA_963576725.1 Azorinus chamasolen | reverse complement strand
ATATTTTCCTCGATTAACGTATTGCATATTTTTACCAGATCCGGGTCATTCATACACCAACAGATAAAAGCTGGGTGTAACTTTTCATATCTGAAGTGAAGACAGATGACACCTTTTGTTGATGTTTTTTTCTGAATAGAACAGAAAGCGCCCAGACAATGCTATTTATCCTTGTTTGCACACGATTGTCCTTACCTTGGTGGAAATTATGATACGAATAAGCAATTCATGAATATTAATGTAAGAAATAAAGACATAATGAATATTGATTAGATTAATTTTTATAATGGCATATGAACACAGTAAGTTTTCGCCCTGACAGAATCTGTAGTCATATAATTTATATATTTCATAAGCAAACATAGCAGACCCTGATCAGACGGATCCAACAGGAGCTGTCTAATCTGGGTCTACTCAGTTTGCAAAGGTATTTTTGTGCAATAAAGGTATTATTATGGACCCTCTGGCAGATGGTGAGATGGAAAATCTGACACACACGCGCGCACGTGCCCGCCACACACCAAGCAAATCACACAAAAAACATTGCTAATACAGTTTTCGTCACAACATAGGGGTTGGTGGAGAAATGACGATTTGAGTACTTGAGTACGGATGTCTATCACTAGCTCTGTATATACATGACGTTTTGGTACTGTAGAAATTGTGGAGTCAGATCTACTATAATTTCATAAACAAACAGATCAGACCCTGATCAGACACGGCTCCAACAGGAGTCGTCTGAACTGGGTCTACTGTATCTGTACAGATGTGAAAAAGATATTAACCATTTACTGCATAGATATGCCTTTCTACGACTGTTCAAACAGAGCACACCCAGATCAGACGACTGTATGGTCTACTCTGCTTGCTTATAATTTATACATGTAATATAGATCTGATTATACAGTTTCTTCCTTGTCCAAACATAAATGTGCCCACGTGCCATTGTAAGAAATCATATAACTGATTGCTTGAACACATTATTTCTTACACAACTATTCATGGAGTAAAGGGTATAACTAACAAACCCGGAAGATGTGTTCAGCATAGTGTATTGGCAGTGAGCATTGGACACCAGACCTGGTCGGTACGATTTACGTGACTTGTCCGCTTTTGTGTATTAGATGAGAATTACTGAATGGAATAATGGCAGACAGAAGCGCGAAATGTTTACTATTGCTTATGATATGCTCGACACATATTTCAGGAGAAGATGTCTGTCATTCCAGCGATTTGAAAGCCATGATGGTGAGGATACATTTATTGGTCAGGCTATTCATTTTGAATTCAGGTTATGCCCACAGTGACCCCATCTAAACTGGACCTATAGTAAAGAGGAATTTAGATACTTTCAGACAGGTGGCTACTTAATGCAGGATAAAAGTCATGTAGAGAGATCATAGAAGTGCTTTCTGCATTACTTTCACTATGAATTAACCCTTCGCTTGCTATTCACGTCAATATACCTACCTGTAAATAGTGAAGACCCAGATGAGACAGCTCCTTCAGGAGCTGTCTCATCAGGGTCTGCACTATTTACAAGTTGATTGTGCAACCAGTGCACTCCACAGCAGTGATTGCACAGTGTATATGTGAAGATATATGTAATTATACAAGAGGGCATGGGTAAAGAAGGAGAAATGTATTTTAAAATTCAGCAAGAGAAGGGTTAAGAGTCTCCAAGGCCGATAATTATACTAAAGTTTACGTCCGGTATAGAGGGTTTCACTGTAATTTTTTTTATATATTTATTTCTGCATTATTTCTTTCCGCCAATGGGGATGGGTAATGTTTTAACTTATATTTATAGCATATTATCAAAGACAGTTTTGGGCCTGGTAAAAAATTAAAATCAGATTTATATATCTCCATAAGTAAACAGAACAGACCCTGTTCAGACTCTGTAAAGACGGTAAACTGTGTATCTATGATGAGCTTGATTCGAAAAGGGTCAACATATTTGTGTGTGTTTTTTTCAACTTTACAATACTTACAATAACCCCATTTATTCTTTATCACATCATCATCATAATCGAACTTATGAAGAGCATGGTCAAGTAACATAGTTGGTACAATCGAATAAGTTGATAATTGTATACCCTTGATATGTATTGAAAACAAACTGTTATTTATATAGGTATTGGTCTCATTGGGCTGCTGAATATACATTCATTTATTTTACTTATTTTGATTCATACATTTTTTGTTAGCGGGGACAAATATTTTTGTCAAGGTTATTTGCTTCTTTTCTGCCATTGAAAATGCTAGTGTATTGGGTATAAATCATTTAAAAGCACGCTCCACTTGTAGCAGTCAGTGTACTCGAGGGGTTATAACGGTGGCCTAGGGAATGTGAGGTCGCGGGTTCGATCCTCGGCGGAAGCATATTTTTTTCTCTCATTTTTTTTGTTAGCACCCTTAGTTTACGTGCTTTTGGTTTAAAAACAATTCTGTACACAAATATTGTAAAAGTATAAGTCCTTTGTTTGAATTTTGTCTTGGTAAAGTTATTTAGCTGAGACCTTTTACTCGTGGTTTTGTTGACCGTTTTGAATATTTCACAATTGTGCATGAATACCTATTTACTTCGTGGTAATGTGTATTATTGGTGTCATACACAGGTATTATGCATCATGGCTCCTTAAAACATTCCCCCGTTTCTGCCTTTAATTTATACATTACAGTCATGTTTTCCCAATGTATCTGTTTATTTAAACTACTAAACAATATTGCTCCCTCTTTTTCTTCTATCCTGCTTAAAGACGTTACGCAGCCATTTTACGCTTGCGTAAAACCTTGCTTGTTGTATAATGTATTATCCTCCCAATTTGACATGAGACTCGATTAAGTTTCGGCGTGTTTATCGGGATTGTTCGGTATAATCTGTGACAAAAAATAGCAAACGAAAACCGGTAATATTCATGTTCCACGACGCTTTTATTCTTATAGCGCATTCTTATACCGTTGGAAATTTATCCGAAGATTACCGACGATAATACACGGAATATGCATAAGTCTCAGGTCAAATTGGGAGGATAATAACATGTTTTTTGTCATAAAATAAAACATTTCTTCGTTGTTGTTGTTGGTGGTGATGGTAGTGTGGGGTTGTGCTTTTTTAATCTATAATTTGCTTGTTTTTGTCCAACATTAAAATATTATTTGCCTTAAAGACCAAGTATTTTCGAGGTTTTACTGAGCTGTGTTGGTTGTTATTGGGCTCAATTAGTTTTTGTCAACGTAGAAGTGTATGTGACCACTTGTCTAGCAAGGGTACATGTATCTATGACAACCTGTCTGGTCGGGATTCGTATCGGTGCCTATAACCACCTGTCTAGAAGGGATTCGTAGTAGTGTCTATGTCCGTCTGTCTAGTCTGGATTTGTAGTAGTGTCTATGACTGTCTGGTTTGCAGGAATTCGTAGAAGTGTCTATGGCCGCCTGTCTAGCCACTGTTCGCAGTGGCGTATATATGGCCGCATGTTTAGTCTGGATTCATAATGGTGTCTATGGCCGCATATCTATCCGGGATTCGTAGTGGTGTCTATGACTATCTGTCTAGCCAGGATCCGTAGTGATGCATATGACCGTATGTCTAGCCGGTATTCGTAGTGGTGTATAATACCGCCTGTCTAGCCACGATTCATACTGATGTTTAGCCAGAGTTTATAGTAGGTTTTTATTGCCGCCTGTCTAGCCCGGAATAGTAGTGGTGTTTATGACCGCCTGTCTATCAAGGATTCGTAGTTGAGTCTATGACCATCTGTCTAGCCGAGATCTGCAGTGATGTCTATGACCGTCCATCTAGCCGGGATTCGTAGTGGCGTGTATACTCTGGGAGCCAGTGGGGTTTACCGTGCACCCCTCGACTGTTTTACATGGCTACCAAAATGTTCAGAAAAGTCTACTGAATCAGAATTGCGAATGTACTCAAATTAAAATTCTTTTTAGGCTATGTGTAATTTAACCGTTTCCATGCCCCCCCCCCCCCCATTGAAGATAAATTATTACCTTATTTGTATATTCATGAATATAAATGAGAACAATAAAAATAGTAAAAAAGTATAGAAATAACGTAAACCTATCACTTGTTTATCCTACATGATGACAAACTCCTCAGAAAACAAAATATCCAATTTGAGGACCACAACATTAACTTTAGGACAAACACTGGTTGATGCTGTACTGATGAAATTCATTTGTATCCGTATTGTAAATTTTGAATGTATGAAAGTGGAAGCCCGGCTTGGAGAAATGAAGAAGTCAGTTCAGTAGTTTCTGTATTGTAATTAGTATAGTTCCAAATCATATACAGGTATCAAATAAGAAATCATATCCAAGTAAATGTCAAGTATGAAAATCCAAACTAAGGATAGTTGTAGAAATGCCATTATTGTATAAGTGTATACCCAGTAAATATAAAGCTACATTGTCCCGGCCGATGTTTTGCCGTTCGTGTAAACCCGAAAAGTTTGTACTTCTCTAACCAAAACTAAACTAGAACTCCCTATTGAATATGCAAGATTGATCAGAGTAGGTGTGTCGCTGGATTTCAACCAATCACATGCTGTCCAACTGGATCAGCATGCATGGTCAGCGTGAACCCTGTGGGACTTAATGGAATTATGTTAATAAATTGTGTTCCATCCGGTTGTCAGTGTGTTAAGACTCTTAATACTCTAATCCCAGTGGCACCAATCCATCTGTCTTATATGCTTGTCAACGGATTCTCAAATGTAAAGATCTTATTATATTATTCAGTTAACAACCAAGCTAGCACCGACTGATTCCACCCGTTAAGAACATTAGGGTTTCCAAAGTAACAAATATCTGAAATTATACTGGCGTACTATCAGATACTACCCCTGATAAGCCCATAACAGATAATAACTTAGATGCATTCTTCACCAGGATCCAAACAATTCTCAGTCTCTGATACACATACTATAAGTAATGCATTATTAGTTTTACTATTATTTATCTAAGGCACATGATTACTAATTATTATATGAAAACTTAATATTCTAAACTAAACAATTATTTCTTCACCGAAAGTGTCCATGTTTGATATTGTGCATTTGAGAATAAGGCTGACTTACATTTGTATATCAAACTTAGGATGGAACTATCAAGTGTTGATATACCTGTATAACATTGTGGTATGGACGCTTTTGCAGGTATGGATCATCATTACAAAAACTTGAGGGGGGGGGGGGTACCATGGAAAAGGTTAAATTACACATAGTCTGATACCCATGAAAAGAAGTCTAAGGGCGGGGGGGGGGGGGGTTGCACGGTAGACCCCACTGGCTACCAGAGTAGTATGGCCACCAGTCTATCCGGGATTGGTTGTGTTGTCTACGACCACCTGTCTATCCCAGGTTTGTAGTTGTGACTATACCCGTCTGGCTAGCCAGGGTTCGTAGTGATGTATATTGCTGTCTGCCCTGTGTTCGTAGTTTTGTCGTTGACTGCCTGTCTAGCCACGATTCGTAGTCGTGTCTATGGTGGTTTGTGTAACCGGGTTCATAGTAGTTTTATGTCCGCCTGTTTAGTCGCCTTTCGTAGTGGTGTTTATGGTCGCCTGCCTAGCCACGTTTCGTACTAGTGTCTATATGAGTCTCTGCATAACTTATGACCTGTATTAAGCTACCACCTGCCTAACTGACCCATAATTATACCTCTTTTTGGTGACCGCTTAAGACAGGTTCAGCTTAGCCAATTAGAGAGACAACATACGAAAGGTATGGTAATTGTGTATTAATTATCCCTGGTATTGTCTGCTCAAACTCCGACCCGCGTGCAAAGTTGCTCAACTCCGAATAATTCAAGCGTTTGAGAAACTAATGACCGAGCGTCAACAGCTCGGATCCTGATGAGATCTTCATCTGGACCCAAGCTGTTTGCACACGCCACGCAGGGTGCGTTTAGCAGGACAAGGGTCATATTACGTATATAACGAATGGAAAAGTAGTAAAGTCAAGCAGGCAAAGCCACATACAAGACGCAACCACCACCAAAACACCGATAGACAGCATGACACACACACACACACAACCACACACCCAATGAACACACACACACGGAATGAACACAGAAAACACCAAAAGACACACAAGAACCAGAGACAAACGTTCCACACATGAACAAAATCACAAGCATAAAGACGTAAGGCAAACAAAAGGAAGGGTGACAAAGAGAGTACCGCCTTGGCACGGTCAGTAGCAAAAACACCACTGGGGGTTTAAACCGGTTTACGGACGTCCTAACCTCACACTTCTCTCAAAGTCACCCTAACTTTACAAATATTGTAAATAAAGGTATCCCCGCTGGCACATATGCTAATAAAGAAGGATTTAGATATAGCATGCAGCTCAAAGCCAGCGTTAGTTTGATTATAAATTGCAGGTTCGACTGAGGGATTTTACAACGAAAAGTGATGACTCAATAAAAGCTATGCAGGCACGTATTGCAGAATTGGAGCAAACCAACACTATTCTGAATAACAAAATCCACAGATTGACACTAGATAGCCAGGAGGCAATAACAATGCTAGAAGAGAAAAACACCAACCTGGAGAACACCATTCAAAATCTTACTCAGCAACAACAACAACAACATGCGGATATAGAAAGTAAGCATGACCTTGTTCACCCTAACGTTCACGAACCTGCTTATCAGTTTACTCCATAAATATTCATGTACGAAATAATGCCATCATGAATATTAATTAGAATATTTAATAACGGAACATAAACACGAGTATTTTAGCAATGCATGGCAGAAACAGTAGAATCATATTTATATCATATCATAAGCAAACAGAGCAGACCCGATCAGACGACTCATACAGGAGCCGTCTGAGCTGGGTTCTACTCTGTTTGCAAAACCGTAGAAATGCGTATTTATGGAGTAAGCGGTTATAAACGATAGTTTTCAGTATAAAAATAAATCCACTATAAGTCCCATATTGTCTACAATATACATCGCACTCTTCTAAATCAAATTTGGGAACCCAATCATTTGTCATATATTTGACAGGGGAATCAAATAATATACACGTACGAGTATAAACCATTGCCATCCGTGGGTTCATGAAAACAGTTTGACCCTGATAAGAGGGCTCCTGAAGGAGCCCACTGACCTGCGCCAAGACTGTCTGCCTTGGTCTCATCTATTGGGTCTTGGGTGTTAATGCGTTATATTTTTTCAAGTTTCTTAACCCACTCCCTCATAGGCTATTTTTAGATCCAACCTATTTGAATAAATCTTCCGAAAAGGAACATTAACTAAAGAAAAGGAAAATTTTAGAATTTTGTACATGTAATTTGAAACCATTGTGATAAATAGAGCATTTGCTCCTGTAGGAGTAAATGCTTTATTTATTACAATGGTTTCAAGAAGTGACTATTGCAAGGGCGTAGAAAGGCGTATTTATGGAGGAAAGGGTTAAAGATGTTGAACTGTTTTTCAACCGTTCCCTATATAACTACTTTTCGCACCTTTGCAATTAGAGTAGACCCAGATCAGATAACACCCGAAAGAGCTGCCTGATTAGGATCTGTTCTGTTTGCTTATGAAGCTATAATAGATCTGACTCAATCATCTTTCGTTACACTGAAACAATGCCTGGCGTTAGCAAGGCAGCAGTGTAAAGTTGAACTTCAATATCTCGAGCTTCAAGGGACCATGTAAATTACTTCGAGATAACAAAAGCATGAGTCATCCAATTTCTAATCTGGACAACTTTTCAAGTTCATAGTTTAACCCATTACCTCATATGCTATTTTTTAGATACAATCTCTTTGAATAAATCTGCCGAAAAGGAGCATTAACTAGAGAAAAGGAAAATTTTGAATTTTGTAGTTTTAAACCATTGTGATAAATAGAGCATTTGCTCCTACAGGAGCAAATGCTCTATTTATCACAATGGTTTCACAATGTGACTTATACAGAGTCGCCAAAAGTCGTCACTATGAGGGAATGGGTTAATACAGGTCGATAGTACATTAAGCTGTAACACGTGTTTCTAGATATGCGTAGTGATATATTTTAGAACAATACTGTATTATAAAGTTTAGAAGGACAGAACTTTTACTTCAAGTTATCTCGAAGTTCTAATTATCCGAGTTCGAGATATCGCCATTTAACTGGTTTTTTCTGTAAATGCTTCTTTTGGTAGTTTTATTCAAAGAGGTGGGATCTAAAAATAGCATATGAGGGAATGGGTTAACTGTATTTATTTGGTGTGTTTAACCCATTCCCTCATAGGCTATTTTAGGTACAACCTCTTTGAATAAATCTACCGAGAAGGAGCATAAACTAGAGTAAAGGAACATTTTTAGAATTTTGTAGTTTTGAAACCATTGTGATAAATAGAGCATTTGCTCATATAGGAGCAATGCTCTATTTATCACAATGGTTTCACAAAGTGACATTTACAGAGTCGTCAAAAGTCGTCAATATCAGAATATGGGTTAAATGAATACTGCTGGTACTAGTAATAATTTCAACATCTTTCCCCATATGCACGACAGGTCTGAAGAATGGGAATTCTACTGAGACGGTCGCATTCATTGCCAGAACTCCAAGCAACACAGACCCTGATAGTGGACAGGTCCTTGTCTTCGTTACTGAAGAGCTTGATACTCAAAACTGTTATGACATATCCACTGGCAAATTCAAGGCACCGGTTGCAGGAACTTATCTGTTCTCTGTACAAATCTGCGTCAGAAGCGGCAGTGGTATATATTACTCAATCAAGTCTTCCAATGCAGGGAAAAATCTGCACGCTAGATCGTTTCATGGCGGCAATTACCACAATAGCGAGTGCTCGTCGGTTACAACACTAATACGGTTACAGGAAATGGACACGGTTTGGGTTGAGAGTGGAAGTACCACCGGAAACAGTAATGAAATTTACGTTGACAATTATGCATGGAATATGTTCCTTGGAACGCTTTTGGTATCATAGTTTCAGACTTATCCAATGTTACGTGATCCTAACGACACCATGAGTTACTTTACCCCATTACCTTATGAATATACACGTTAGAGATAACAGTTCCGATGCATATTCATTTCTTGACTCTTTTATAATGTCATATATATATGCACCTATAGGATTATTTGCTCATGGCCAAAACTGTAGAATCAGATTTATATAACCCTTTAACCCTTTCCTCCATAAATACGCCTTTCTACGCCTCTGTAAAAGTCACTTTTTGAAACCATTGTGATAAATAGAGCATTTGCTCCATTTAGGAGCAAATGCTCTATTTATCACAATACGAGGGGTGTTCCATAAATAATGTCATCTGTGCTTTATTTCGCGGAAATCGTGCAATTCATACACAAAACCACCTCGTGTCGATTGAGTGATCACTGGCTCGTGACACAGGTAAATATCTCGTCCACACGTTCACTTGCCTCGGTACAGTGTACATCGTTTCATAGCCTATTCGTTAGACTATACACAAAATGACAGGAAAACGAGCTGAAAATGTTCTTGAAATTAGGGCCTATATAAAAAGTAGGTCATTACTCGGCATAAAGGCTGTAGATATTCACCGCGAGGTATGTGACATTTATGGGGAGGGCCAAATGTCCCACAGGACTGTTTGTAGGTGGGTAGCTAAATTTAGTGCTGGGCAGCAGCAACTGAACGATGCTGCTCGCCCAGGTCGTCCTGCAACAACTACGACCAAAGGTAACATAGAAAAAATCCGAAATATCCTCAAAACTGATGCTCGATTCACCGTAAGACAATTGGCTCGAATGACAAACTTGTCGTTAGCAAGAGTTCATGCAATTTTGAAGAAACACCTAAAAGTTAGAAAGATAAATGCAAGATGGATACCCCATTTGTTAACGGATGAGCAAAAGAAGACGCGTGTAACAATGGCAAAAAAACTTCTCAAAATGTACCCAAAATATAGTAAAAAGGCTTTTGATAATATAGTCACTGGTGATGAGACCTGGGTGTATTATTTTGAACCAAAGCGGAAGGTTTCCAACCGAATATGGGCCACTAAAAATGCCAGACACCCAAGTATTGCCAAACGAATACGAACGGTAAAGAAGGTTTTGTATGCTATTTTTTTCACTAATAAGGGTCCAGCTATTCAAATCCCGGTGCCAAAAGGCAGAACGGTCACAGGCAAGTTCTATAAAAACGTTGTTCTGAGAAAATTGAAGAACTACTACAAAAGTAGCCGCCCCAAAACAGGACTTAAGTATGTCCGACTTTTGCATGATAATGCACCCGCTCACAAGGCACGTATTGTGACTGACTTTTTGGAGTCAGAGAAGGTTACCGTCCTTCCGCACCCTCCGTATTCGCCAGACTTGGCCCCCTGCGACTATTTTCTCTTTCCAAAACTTAAATATCATTTATCTGGAAGGAGATACAATTCGAGAAATGCCCTTGGATCTGCTGTTTATCAGTGTCTGATGGGTGTCCCCATTGAAGAGTATGAAAAATGCTTCCAAAAATGGATTGACCGGCTAAAAAGGTGTATTCTGGCTGGCGGAGAGTATTTTGAAGGGCAGAGCAAATTAAAATGAACAAAAGCACTTCCGCTATATGAGCACCGATGCAAGTGACATTATTTTTGGAACACCCCTCGTAGTTTCAAAATTCTAAACTTTTCCTTTCCTCTAGTTAATGCTCCATTTCGGTAGATTTATTCAAAGTGGTTGAATCTAAAAATAGCCTATGAGGGAATGGGTTAAGCAAACATAACAGACACTGATCAGACGGCTCTTCTTGATCTACTTTGTTTGCAAATGCGTGAATTTGCCTCTCTAGTAAGATAAAGGGTTTACTTTGTGTGCTCTTACATCCGGGTTTAAACAGTGCGGTGTTTCATTAAGCATTTTCTTTCAAAAGCACGATCATAGTATTTTCCTCATTCAAACGTCTTTATACGCCTTTACATAAATACTTGAATAGCCCTGATCTAATATTTCGACCACTAAGGGCCTTTTTCAAAGATTATCATGTCAAAATACATGTCACATTTTTGTTACATGCATTCAGCCATACAATCAAAGAGAACACATCTATATTGTACGCCTTTACAAACAGAATGGACCCATATCCTATACGAGCCGTCTGATCAGGGTCTGCTCTGTTGGCTGATGGAGTTATCTGATTCTGATGTTGCTGCCACAGTAAAATGCATTTGTTAATAAAGCTGTAAAAACTCTGGCTCATTAATATTCATGATGTCATTATTTCTGCCATGAATATTCAACAGGGATAGATTAATCACTTTAGTCCCTGCATGACGCGCCACCTAGTGGCAGCCACTCGAACTACCGCCTGTATCCACTATCTTCTCCATATAAAATACAGTAGAACCTCTCTAATGCGACCACTTAATGAATAAACATGGGTGTCTTTATAAGCAGGTGGTTGCTTAATGCAGGACAAAAGTAATGCAGAAAGATCCTCTAGGAGCTTTCTGCATTACTTTTGTCCTGCATTAAGCTACCACATGCATCTAGCACCCAGACTTATACCTCTTTTAGGTGGTCGCATTAGCGGGGCTTTACTGTATGCGCACATCAGGATGTAAGCATTTAAGTGTTGGCTGATAGCTGGCTGGAAGTACCTTGAACTGGGAGGATTCGAACTTTATGATAGCTCTAAGTAAAAGTTCGATCTTCAAAAATTTACAATACAGAATTGTTCTAAAATGTATCACTGCACATACTTGTATAGAACAGCACGCGACAGCGTAATGCAAATCTAAAGTAATGCTGAAAACGCCCATAGGATTCAGATTAGAAAGGAGATGACTCGATCCTCTGTTATATCGAAGTAATTTGTATAGTCCCTTGAGGTTTGAGATAATAAAGTTAAACTTTAATTTGGGTTTCCAGATCTCTCCAGTCAAATTTCTTAATACATGGTTATGTTACTTATAAAGCTAATGCATGTAACCTTAAACAATTGCAGATATTACAGATTTCTAAGTGTTTACTGCAAAACTTACGTACCTCTTTGTTTCTACAAATGGCTGCTCTACTCATGTGCTTTCTGCAACTGCATATGTTCTGTATTTGCGTGTTTAGAAAGCAACTGTCTATTCTAGACTTGTGCTCTAAAACTGTTTCTGCAACTGTCTTGTCTGTCAACTGCTGTGTGACCAGTACTTTTGTGACAAGCTGTTCTATCCATGTGCTTCTGCAACCGTGTGCCCCACCCCTGTGTTTCTGCAACTGCCCGCCCGATTTCTGTGTTTCTGTAACTGGCGTCCCTACCTCAGTTATTTTGTAGCCGTCTGTTCTACACCAGCGATTCTGCAACTGTCTGCATGCTCAATCTCTTTGTAGTAGTCACTGTGCTTCAGTGTCTACCCGCACTGTCTCAGTGCTTCTGCAACTCTCTGTTTTACATCCATGTTTCTGAAAGTGTGTGCCCTACCACTGTGATTCTGCAACTGGATACTCTACCACTTTGGTTCTGTAACTATCCGTTCTGTCTCAGTGTGTACATCTATGTTTCTGAAAATGAGTGCCAGGCGCGGATTTAGAGGGGCGGACCCGGCGTACCCCCCCCCCCCCCCCCTAAATTGCCAAAACAGTTTTTTAATAATATTTTAGATCTATATACAGTAAAACCTCTCTATAACGACCACTGAATTGTGTTAAATAGTTGGTATTTAGAGCAGGTGGCTGCTTAAAGCAAGGTATAAGGAAAACAGAACGCTCCCATAGGAGCGTTCTGTTTTACTTTCACCTTGATTTAAGCAGCCACCTGCCTTTAATACAAAATAATTGATGTAATTTAGTGGTCGTTGTATCTACTAAAACTCAATAAAACAGGGTTTTATTTGACCAGAGTCTGCGCTGTTTGCCGAAACAAACGATGTCAGTGGCTTATTCCAGCATATATTGTGCTTGTTTTGTCCCTTCCACATGTAAAATGGAATAAAATGCACGACAACCAAAACTGTAGAGACACCGCAAAGACCACAGCAGCCCGTAGCCTTTTCAACACTGAATTTTCAAATGGACTATTCCACAATTCAAACAGGTCAACTATTGACCGTGTGTCAAACAGCTTGGATCCTGATGAGACACCGGTGTCTAAGCTGTTTGCGAATGAGGGCCAGGTCTCGGATGGTGGAATAAGGGTTAATTGGGTCTAGTTGGAGACCCGTAAAATCGTCCGGCTATGCAGTTTTGGTTGCGGTCACAAAGTTACATTATACATGACGATGACCGTTCGAATACCGTACGAATGAGACAGACAAGCGGCACCAAGGCAGTCATACAGAACGCAGTTGGTTCTGAAGCAAATTGGAATTGGTGTCGTTCATTTTTACTATGGCAGAAACTTTTAACCATTCTCTTGCTGAATTTTAAAATACATTTCTCCTTCTGTACCCATGCCCTGTTGTATAATTACATATCGTACACCCACCTTCTATCGAACCCCACCTGTTTATCGAACCTTTCTTTTTTTTGTGTTTTTACGCATGTACAAGTGCATACTACATCATAAAATCATGAGTACCGTTGCTTTGTCTGTAAACAACGCCTCATAGCTTTAAAAACGAAATATACGTCATAAACAGGTAAATACAGTTTATTTTCCGTTCAACTATGCTGAACATGAGAAAACTCTTAATACGTTATAGAATATTAACATGAATTGAAAAGTGTACCACATTAAAAATGTTTGACAGCTCTGACCCCTTCAGCTTATGCAAAGGTCGCGTGCCCATGACGAAATCACGTGACTATGAGTATTATGTTACAGTAAACAGTTTCTAAAATAAATGTTCGATAACCAGGTGATGTTTTTCTGGCATCCATTTTTGTTTTTGTTATGCGGGTGGTGGGGAACACTGGATTGTTTGGGGATTAATAGATGAGGATAAAAATATTTAATTGTTTCAAGGTATGTATAAAAGATTATTTTGAACTGCTGATTTATTTTTTTCTTCAATATTCACAGTAAACGTTTTCTGTTACTGGTCAAAGGTTAAGAGGTTCGATAGACGGTAAGACCATGCTATATCTTCACTGTGTACACGTACTTCGCTGTGCAATCACTGCTGTGGAGTGCACTGGTTGCATAATCAACTTGTAAATAGTGCAGACCCTGATGAGACAGCTCCTGCAGGAGCTGTCTCATCTGGGTCTTCACTATTTACAGGTAGGTATATTGACGTGAATAGCAAGCGAAGGGTTAAATCAAACTTATATAATATCAAAAGCAAACAGAGTAGAGACTGTTCAGATGGCTCCTATACTATTTACTCGCGTCTGAGTTAATTTTCAAGCATCTGATTGGTCAATTTTGAAAAAAGCACAAGATTTTACCGATCAGATGCTTGACTCAAGCAGAACGTTTCATAACCTCAAGGCCAGATCAGCATTTGCAACGAATTAAGACCTTCATTCTCATAGAGCGGGGATAAATATCATGCTTACGTCTATTGAGGAATGTTGGAGTTGCCTCCCTTCCTTACAGAGCAGAAATGGAAGATGAGTGTCATTGTAATGTGGAGATGGGGTGGGTGTTGGGCAGTAGGCGAGAATAAAATTTATGCATGTTGTCGGTGTTTGCTTTATGTGATTCATTCAGTCAGATTACTGTTATCAGTGAAAAGAAATACAATAAAACCGTTTTAAATTGGTCACCTACAAGACACATACTTCTGGGTCTGCCAGAACATGCGACAGCTTTCTGCATTTCTATTGTCCTGCCTGGATTAACCATTTCCCTGTATTATGTTTATTATTTTTTCCCTAAATACCTACTGAATATTAATTGACAAAATAGTTATAATGAAATTTGGAAGGTGGAACATTGTAGCCATTTTAGAAAGTAAAGACACAGATCTTTGATTTCTACAAGCAAGCAGAGCAGACCCTAATCAGACGGCTCCTGTAGGAGCCGTCTGAATTTGGACTACTCTGTTTGCAGAATACGTGAAAATACGTTAATGTGAAAGAAAGATTTAAACAACCAGATGCGTTTAATGACAACAATTTCTATTCATTAAGTGTTCGCATTAGATGGGTTCTACTACATATTGTATCTAGTAACCAATAAACGTCCGTGATTCCGCATATACAGTAAAACCTCTCTATAACGGCCACTATATTACATCAAGTATTTTGTGTTAAAGACAGGTGGCTGCTTAAAGCAATGTGAAAGTAAAGCAGAACGCTCCTATAGGAGCGTTCTGCTTTACTTTCACCTTGCTTTAAGCAGCCACCTGCCCTAAATATCAACTAATTAACACAATTTAGTGGCCGTTATAGAGAGGTTTTACTGTAAGATATAAGCAAAACGGGGTTGACCAAGACCAGAGGCCGATAAAACTCATAAATCAACCTTTTTTCTAGAATAGCTGTTTTATTTCCACCCGTAGCGACCATGTTCGAGGCGATTCTGGAGTGATCGTGGCTTCCGTGACCGAGTGGTTAACACTTAGTGTCACTCACAACAGAGGTTCGAATTCCGGTCTTGGAATTTGGTTTTTTCATGTGAGGAAGCCTTCGGATGAGACTTTTATATAAACAGAGTGTAATAAAGCATGGCCTGATGATAGTTTTACAGTTTTACATATACAGCAAAAGTTCTATAGTAATTCGGCGTCTCGTCAGTATCCAAACTGTTTGTTACAGCGACTACTGTTTTAAAACAAAAAATGCAGAAAAAAATGAAAACCGTAGCAGACGACAAAGTTTGCAGACGACAAAATTTGGCAGCGAAAAGTAAAGTGAGTATTCATAAATGCCATTTCCACAGCACAGCACTGTTTGTCAAACAAACTGCAATTCTGTTCTATTTTTACAGACTTCTAATGCGCGTCATTTATACAAATATGTTTATTAATAAATTTTGAACAAAAATTATCAACGGACAAAAAATTACCCATTCCCTCATATTGACGCATGCTGATGCCTCAGTGACTTTTTTGAAACCATTCTGGTAAAATAGAGCACTTGCTCCATACGAGCAAATGCTCTATTTATCACAATGGTTTCAAAACTAGGCAATTCTAAAACTCTCATTTTTATACTCCTTTTCGGTAGATTAATTCAAAGAGAATGTGTCTAAAAATAGCCTAGGAGAGAATGAGAGAGAATTACAACATCAATTTTACAACGGGATAAATGAAGCAGAAATAAGTAGAAATGTATACTCCATTCGCCGTTACATACATTCCCGTCTGCTAATATGTAGTGTCGTCTATTCGCCGTTACATTCATCCCCGTCTGCTAATATGTAGTGTCGTCTGTTCGCCGTTACATACATAGAGGATCTTACATGAGTGTTCTTGATTATTGGATTTATTAAATGAGTCTTTTTAAAACGATAAAAAACGAGCTTTAGCGAGTTTTTTTATCGTTTTAAAAAGACGAATTTAATAAATCCAATAATCATGAACACGAATGCAAGATCCTATTTATAACATAACACACACAAATGTTATTTGCAGCCAATATTTCAGCAGTAACGTGGATTGTTATAAATTCTCCTTACATATAGAAATGATGAATGAAAGGTGTTATTAGGTTCGCTAGGTAACTGGGACAAAGTAGGTCCAAATTTTCCAACTTTATTTTTTACTTACTGCCATATCAACCAGGATCTAATTCAGACCTCTCTGGTATTCAATTTAACTGTGATAGTTTATGATACAAAAACATACAGAAACACGTCAAAGTAATTTTTGAGTTACAGGTTCGACATACATAGTTACAAACACGTCACATTATGACGTCATTGTACACAACATGTGTCTATGTAAAGCGCGCCATTTACATGAAGACATACATACAGTCGCCAACACGTCCGACACTCACTGTCAATGGGATTCGAAATGCGCCTTCGTTTTGGTATATTAAGCCCTTCATTAGTGTTGTATGTATACACATGGACATGGACATTTCCACCGAGAAAAAAAATCTCGATTCAAGTTCAGTGAAAATGTTTGAAATGGACAAAAGATTCAGTACGAACTGCTGCATAAAATGTGTTGGAACAGGAGGAAGATTTTCGCGATCAGCTGAGTTAGTGAGTATAGCATATTTGAAATATGTTTGTGCTGTGCTGGATTCAGATGACTATTGTTGTTGATTGATGAGATATTTGTATGAGTAGAAATCTGCATAAACAAAAGGACATGCGGTGAAGAAAATGCAAAGTTGAGGAGGCATTTTGATTTAAATGTAGAATTGATTGTATGGGTCAGAGTAGCTGGTAGGTCTTTTTTGGCATACATTTTGTATATGATTCCTGACAGCGATAACAATTTGTATTATTTTATCGAAATTAAGGCGCAAGTGCCAACAATCCGTTGCCATCTATCGTGACTCAATCGTGGACAGGTAGGTCGATCACCGTCCGCCAGTTTGTTTGTTTTGACAGCGCGTATGAATCGTTCGAATGTCATTCGGTCGTTCGAATGTTATTCACTAGTGATTATATGCCCATGATTATCAAAAAATAAATGATAGTGTTACGTCACGCTGAAGCCACGTGTTATGTTATAAATTCCCGTCTGCTAATATGTAGTGTCGTCTATTCGCCGTTACATACATTCCCGTCTGGTAATAGTGTCGTCTGCTTCAGGTTTCAAAGTAGATTTTCCCCCAATTTCTTTTCAAAAACATAAAGTGTCAGAGAGTTTGGATCCTGACGAGACGCCGAGTTACTCAGCGTTTCATCTGGATCAAATCTATTTGCAAATAATCAAAAACTCTCCTACGGCAACGTAGATAACTTTCAACCCAGGACACACATGAACTGTCATTTGTAAACAGTGAAGACCAAGATCAGAGGGCTCCTAAGGAACCCTCTGATCAGGGTTTGCACTGTTTGTCATTCAGACTCATCTAGCAAATTGAAAGTAGAAATGGCTAATTAGGGGAAACAATCATGCGCAGTTTGCCAATTGGGGAACAAAAAACCTGAGGTAAACCCATTTTAGGGAAGGGAAAAAACTGCATGCTTTTAAAGAAAATTGCGGGTATCGGTTATATAGAGAAAAAAGCCATGCATAGCAAAATAAGCAAAATCGTGATTACACTATTTTATTTAATTATCAATGTACATATATGATATAAGACAAAGCCATGTTGTAAAAAAGCATTTCTTCTGTGTTATTGTTAACCCTTTCCTCTATGAATGTCCATGCAAGAAATAATGATCTCTTCAATACTAATTAGCTCAATTTTTATAATTGGGTAATGAACATTGGAATTGTTACCATCGCGGACAATTTAGAATCGGATATATATTATTTCATAAGCAAACTGAACAGATCCTGATCAGACAGCACGTACAGGGTCCATCTGATCTGGATTCTACAATATATGTGCAAAGACGAATAAACGTGTATAGAGTAAAGGGTTAAACCTTAGCAATCTGTTGGCGAATATATGGTTTAGGTTGCACACAGTTTTGATTCAGAGCAGATGCAAGTGAGTTTTTGAGTTTTTCAGGATCACGCTCATTTTGATATATTATATCGAAAGACAATTGGAAAATCTTCTTTGATGGTTTACCCATTCCCTCATAGGTTATTTTTAGATCCAACCACTTTGAATAAATCTACCGAAAAGGAGCATTAACTAGAGAAAAGGAAACTTTTAGAATTTTGTAATTTGAAACCATTGTGATAAATAGAGCATTTGCTCCTATAGGAGCAAATGCTCTATTTATCACAATGATTTCAATAGGTGATTTTTACAGAGGCGTAGAAAGGCGTATTTATGGAGAAAAGCGTAAAGTGATAGTCCCTCCAATAAACGCATATTTTCAACAATATCATAAAACTTGGTATGTGTTATGTTCATTCAGTATTATGAAGATTGTCAATTTGTACTTATATTGAAAAATGCCCCTGTGATACAAAATAAACCGTTTTCATCGATGCTTATATTTTTTGTTTTACAACAAAATATTACCGCCCGATGCCGAACAGTTAACGAAACTAAAACGCGACCCAAGTAAATACTAATACATTGCCGCATAACATCGGGCGGGTCTTCGATAACATCGCATGAAGGTTTTGTCTTCTGTGTTTATTTGATTGGGTTTTATTGCGATATGCTTATTTTCAGAATATTAACAAATGCTTGATGTGATTCGTTGGCATTTAAAACACGTTGCCAGTAGAGACTATCACTTCAACATATGCGTAACCCATTCCCCCATATTGTCGACTTTTGACCACTCTGCAAAAGTCATTTTGTAAAACCATTGCGATAAATAGAGCATTTGCTCCTATAGGAGCAAATGCTCTATTTATCGCAATGGTTTCAAACTACAAAATTCTAAAATATTCCTTTTCTTTAGTTAATGCTCCTTTTCGGTAGATTTATTCAAAGAGGTTGGGTCTAAAAATAGTCTATGATTGCACATTCCTTCAAATGAAAATTAAATTAATTTATAATATACATGTTTGGGCAAGTGCATCTAGACAATGAGCCTTGAACATTTCCATGTTTAGTGTTTATTCGCCATCTTATAACCTCATTGATATTTATAGACACCATCAATAAAATGGAACATGAAAAAAGGATTTATTTTACAAGAATGGAAACCGTAAAATCAGATCTACAAAATCAATAAGTAAACAGAACAGACTCTGATCAGACAGCTTCTTCAGAAGCTGTCTGGTCTAGGTCTACTTTGTTTGAAAAAATGCATGAAATGGTAGATCCCATTAAATAGCAAATTATTAAAAAGTTGAATATCCTCATCAAGAATATCCCTCTGATCCGGGTATACACTTGTTTGTTACCTCCAAATGTACAATAGAACTCTTCTAAACTGACCACTCAATGAATGAACATGGATGTCTTTAACAACAGGGACTGCTTAACGCAGACGAAAGTATCGCAGAACGCCCCAGTAGCAGCAGTAAGGAACCACCTGCCTCTATGGCGCAGAATTAGACATCTATTTAGTAATCGTATTGGATTGGTTTACCTGTACAGTAAATCGCATCTGAACCGGAATTATAGTAAAGAATTTAGATACTTTTAGGCAGGTGGCTGCTTAATGCAGGGTGAAAGTCACGCAGAAAGCTCCTAGAGGAGCTTTCTGCATGACTTCCACCCTGCATTAAGCTGCTACCTGTCTCCAATACCGATATTTATGCTAAATTTAACGTCTGGTTTAGACTGGGGGTTGACTGTATACGTTTACCCGCGATCAAAGGGTTACACAGATTTATGAAGCAACTGTCTGAGGAAATGACATACATTGCCAAATATTAACGAAAATGTCATCAGCATACAGAGAATAAACAGTGCAGCATATTCTCAGAACTTCATGGGCAGTTTGCGGTCGAGTGAAGCCTGGGACCAGTTCTTTCTGCCCCTGTCTTTCCCCTCTCTCTTGCTTCCAGCCATGTACCACACAAAACAGCCAAAGGCGATGAGCAGCACTAGAACAAGGACAGATATGGACACAGCGATGGCAATCACTGTGGTCTGTGATAGACTCTCTGAAACAGCAAAAGACATTGCCAAGAGATAAGAAAGTTGAACATAGTACAGTATAACATCGCTCTTCTGAACATCTGAAAAATATAGGTTTTAACCCTTTACTCCATGAATATTCATGTAAGAAATAATGACGTCAATAATATTGATTAGAATATTGTTAATGGCCAATGAACACAATACACTTTGGAAAGATCAGATCTGTACAATTCCATAAGCAAACAGAGGAGATCCTGATCAGACGGTTCATACAGGTCTGATCTAGGTCTACTCGGTTTGCAAAGGCACAGAAAGGTGGCTTTAAGGTGTGAAGGGTTAAGATTGGTGGTAGCTTAATACAGGGTGAATGGCAAGCAGAAACTCCTCTGGGAGCTTCAGCGTGACGTTCACTCTGCATTAAGCAGTCATCTGTCTTAAAAGTAAATATAATGTAGGTAAGATTAGTATAAAGAAAACATAGAGTAACCATTTCGGTGCCAACTTTCTAATGGTCGTCTGCAATCACCAATCAAATTCTGCTAAGTCATTCAGTAAAATAATGAAACAGGATAAATAAATGCAAATTTCAAAGGAATAAAGCAAATATACAGGCATAGAGTTTGAGACAAAAAGTAAAGTCCCTGATCAAGATGGCGTCTGATCTGGGACTGAACTATTTGTCGTGGTGTATTTTTGCGACATTGGCGATGAAAGGGTACACAGGCAATTCTAACACGTACTGGTTAGCTGAGAAATAAGAGATATATACAATGAAATCTCTTTAGATCCTCTAAAACATTTAGATACTTTTAGACAGAATGCTGCTTAATGCAGGGTGAAAGTCATTCAGAAAGCTCATATGTCTCCAAGACAGATATTTATACTAAAATGAACGCCTGGATTTTACTATACACACATTTTACTCTAAATATTCGGTCACCCAATCTCCCCTCTCCGCAAGTTTGTAAAGCTGAATAAGTTCAATTTGGCACATTTTTGATAACTTTGAATTAGACTGACATAAGAAGCAGTCTGCACTATTTACATAAGTATAAGGTTCTAACATTATTTGCTGTGGCTATGGGATATACTCACCAGATTTCTCGGTTGCGGCTTCATCAACATCTATTACGTTGATTTTCATATACATCGGATCCGGATTATCTTCTGAAACATCACGCCGTCTTCTTACGCTATTGTAGGCACAATACTTGAAAAAACATACAAGAGAAAACAGTTCTAAACAGATTTAAAACAGATTTTAAAATATGGTTTGGTTTGGTTTCAATCGGGTTTTACGTCGTTTTAACACTATTTCGGTCATATCACGACGTCAAGCTAATTATAGGTGGAAGAAGATCCCAGATGTTCTTCTATGCGCTGAACAAATTGCATTGTTTCGTGCACAGAAGAACATCCAGCTAGAACCACCGACCTACCACAAGCCAGCTGGAAGACTTCCTCACATGAAAATTCCAAATGCTAAGACACCGAGATTCGAATCAACCGCGGTGAGGGGCTAAGCGGTTTTCAGAGACAGAGGGACAGAGAGAGACAGAGAGAGACATAGAGACAGAGAGAGACAGAGAGAGATAGACAGATTGAGAGACAGAGAGACAGAGAGAGAGAGACAGGGAGAAACAGAGAGAGAGAGAGAAACAGAGAGAGACAGAGAGAGACAGAGAAAGAGAGAAACAGAGAGAGACACACAGAGAGACAGAGAGAGAGAGAGACACAGAGGGAGAGAGAGAGAGAAAGAGAGAGAAAGAGACACACAGACAGAGACAGAGAGAGACATAGAGAGACAGAGGGAGCCAGATAGAGAGAAAGAGAGATAGAGACACACACACAAACAGACATACATAGAGAGAGAAAGAGAGAAACAGAGAGATACATAGTGAGTCAGAGAGACAGAAACAGACATACATACAGACAGATATACTGACAGAGACAGATAGAGAGAGAGAGGGGGAAGAGAGAGAGAGAGAGAGGGACAGACAGTCAGAGAGACAGACAGAGACAGACAGAGAGAGTCTGAGAGACAGTGAGAAAGACAGAGAGAGACAGAGACAGAGAGAGACAGAGAGAGAAAGATAGACAGACAGACATACAGACAGAGATACAGAGACAGAGACAGAGAGACAGACAGAAACAGATACAGAGAGAGACAGAGACAGAGAGATAGAAAGAGACAGACAGAGACACAGAAGGAAAGAGAGAGAGAGAGAGAGAAAGAGAGAGAGAGAGAGAGAGAGAGAGAGAGAGGGTGTCAGAGACTGGCAGACAGACAGACAGAGACAGACAGAGAGAGAAACAGAGAGAGAGAGAGGGAGAGAGATAAAGAGAAAGAGAGAGAGAGAGGCAGATAGAGAGGGAGAGAGAAAGAGTAAGAGACTATTACATACGTCAAAACATTTGTCGGCTGAATTACTGAATCCTGCAGCGCGGTTCCCTTGGCAAAATGCTACCACAACGGAAAACCATAATTCGTCGCTGCCGAAGAAGCGTTTGCATTTGAATTCTCCACTGTAGTATACTGCTTTCTGGATGGTGGACACTCCAGGTTGGTAATACGGTGCCCTCGTTAAGCCAAGAGGATTGCCATTCTCCGCACATCTGTTATTTTAGAAAAAATTGAGTTGTGAAACCATTTAGAATGTGCGCGGGTGAAGGGGTGGTGGTGGTGGTTGGGGAGGGGGGGGGTTGATGGGGTCTCGGTGAAAACAAATTCCATGTTAATATGATACAGAATGATCCCAGATTACCATCGATGTTGATGAATATATCTTAGATACAATGCAATTCACTTAATTACATCAAGTACAGTAAAACCTCTCTATAACGGCCACTTAATTACATCAAGTATTTGTGTTAAAGGCAGGTGGCTGCTTAAAGCAAGGTGAAAGTAAAACAGAATGCTCCAACAGGAGAGTTCTGTTTTACTTTCACCTTGCTTTAAGCAGCCACCTGTCCTCAATACCAACCAATTAACATAATTTAGTGGACGTTATAGAGAGGTTTTATTGTACATGTAAGAGTTGACACTTTGAATGTGGAACAAGCATACACTCTCATTGGCAAACAATATAGACCAAGATCAGTTGGGTCCTAGAGGAACCCTCTGAACAGGGTCTGTTCTGTTTGTCATTGAAATCCCACTAGCACGTTCAACTTTCATTCTGAGTAGACTCTATAGTTACACAATGAAGGGCTATTCATGTCAACATTTTTACAGAGCGTGTCTTTAACCTTTCCCTGTTCTATATTTATTTCAAATTTGAATACCTACTGAATATTCATGGACAAAATAGTTCTAATGAAATGTGGAAGGCGAAATATTGTAGCTATTTGAGAATGTAAAGAAACTGGTCTTTCAAATTCCACTAGCAAATAGAGCAGACCCTGATGATATGGCTCTTATATGAATCGTCTGATCTCGGTCTACTCTGCAAATACGCGAAAACACGTTTATATGAAGGAAAGGGTTAAGCGATAATTGATTGATTGAATATGGGCTTATAAAAAGCAGACGCATGGTTGCTTAATGCATGGCAAAAGTAATGCAGAAAGCTGCGATAGGATCTTTCTTCATTACTTTCCACCTGCACTAAAACCCCAGATTTTAGACCTTTTTAATGGTGGCATAAGACAGATTGTTAACCCATTCCTTCATATAAATACCTTTTTGTCCTTTGCAAACAGAGTACACCCGGATAAGACAGCTCCTATAGGAGCCGTCTTGTCAGCGCCTGTTCTGTTTACTTAGAACTTGATATAGAATAATTTCGAGGGCTTGGTGCAAAACTATTCTAACTCCTTCACAAAGTGAAGGAGTTAGAATAGTTTTGCACCAAGCCCTCGAGATATTATTCTACAGTTTGTCAATACAGTAAAACCCCGCTAATGCGACCACCTAAAAGAGGTATAATTCTAGTTGCTAGATGCAGGTGGTAGCTTAATGCAGGACAAAAGTAATACAGAAAGCTCCTCTAGGAGCTTTCTGCATTACTTTTGTCCTGCATTAAGCAACCATCTGCTTATAAAGACACCCACTGCATCTTGTTCTACAGATTTTGTGAAAGTAAAATAGTCCCACGAAATGTTTACATTATAAACACGAGAACTAAACTAATACGTATTCATGATGTCATTATTTATTACAAAAATATTGAAGAGGTAATGTGATAACACATTTTATCATGCAACGTCACCGAATACAGTCACTTCCTACTAGCATAATATTTTCTACGTCGACGCTGTATTCTGTGAGGTATAACAATTTCTTCTGGAACTTATGACAAAAGGGATGACTTTAATTTTAAAATAGTTAACTATCCTCATTTGGATGGGGATGTTCCCCGAGCTACATGTTACGGTGTATACATTTCTCAGCTTATTCGTTTTGCTAGAGCTTGTTCCTCTGTTGATGATTTTAACAATCGTAACCTTATTATCATTGAAAAACTACTAAAACAGGGCTACACATATGACAAACTTTGAAAAACATTTTCAAAATTTTACCACCGTAATGTTCTACTCATCAGCAAATACAATTGTAATTTACGTACTTTTCTAAAGTTAGGTATTTCACATCCGGAGTTTTACGGTGATGTCATTTACAAACTTCGAAAAATTATTGGACACACATATTTTGATACTTTGTTTGTCAAACGTATAAAACAATTCATTAAAAAGGGATATGACCCCTCTATATTGCAGCACACTACATGCTTGGTGGTCGACCCCTTTACAGTTGGTCATTATGCTTTCCTCTTTGCTTGTGCGACGACGGAAAAGGCTTAATTAATACTCTATGAAGATTCCCTCTTAAACCCGTTTACGGAGGGAGGAAATTAGATATTTGTATTTTTCCAGTTCTGTCGTACCCCAAATGACTTCTCCACAGCTGCTCTGACCTGAATAGTCATCGAGTACATGTCTACGATGTCAAGTTTATTCTTTTTCAAACAAAACAGTTGTGCATGCTTAATATCCACTAGTAATTGTATCTTCTTGCGATTTATCTTTTATTCTAACGCAATCTGTCAATTTCCTGAAATCTGATTGGCTCATGTGACTAAATTTGCGGCATATAAAAAGTGTTTTATATGTCGCAAATTCAACCAATCGAAAACGGCCGAATAACAGCATTAGCCTGTAGATATATTAATGCGCTTTGTTTATCTAACACTTAGATCTACTGATAAATTCGTATGCATACACTGCCATATAATTCAAGTTCAGTCCGGTATATTGATAGTTGTAAATTTCCATTCTTTGTCACGACTTGGCCGGTCTTTTATATGTCGTGTGGAGAATTATTGAGATACTCTAAGGGTTGGGATCCAGATTAGCCCTTATTTATTATATCGTTCAAACATAACGTTATAACGTGACGTCATTGTTACAGACGACGTTTTCCCGTATGGCGCCAAAGACTAAGATGACGTTACTTTACCAAAATGTGTATTGAATGTATGTATTGAGCATGTTGAATAGCTACCGCACAATTATTCATGACTAATGAAATGTATTTATATAAACCAGGGTGAAAACACAGTTACTTTAAGAAATCTGAGAGAAACTGGTGCACTATTTCTTGCCTCATCACTCATTTAATCATCCGCGCGCAAAGGATATTACTTGAGTTAAAATCGGCTCAACAATTTGTGGTTTTTCGTGTTAAGATTGCGTTAGAATAGGGTTAATCCTACTGTAATTTGAAATTTGCGACGGTAGATTCTATATGAGGTTTTTAACGGTCTTAAATTATTTTAATGACTCCGCCTTCGGCGTCGCCATTAAAATAATTTGCGACCGTTAAAAACCTCATATACCGTCGCAAATTTCAAATTACAGTAGGGTTAACCCTATATTAAATGTCAGTGAAGAAGTGTTTCAAATAGTTTTCCCGTACTTTTAAATTATGACGTCATTTACATGATGACGTCGCTTGTTTACCTCTAACGTTTATTTTCAAATCATTTTCATTTTGGCAGACATCGTTATGCATGTTGTGGAGTTGTCTGGAGGGGGAATTTTATTTACATTTTGACTTTGGTGAAAGTGGGATAAGGACGAGGTTGGGTACCCGTAAACCAGGTTTAAGTCCCCCAGTAGCCCTTTTTTTTTGGCTGCTGGCTGTTCCAAGGCGGCACTCCTGCTTTCAGCCTACGGTCAATTTTGTTGTTTAATATGCTTAATGTTTAATGTGTTTCGTCTTGATATGCGTCCTGTTATGTTTTGTCTTGTGGCTTTACCGTTTTTTGTTAGATGGTGTTTGGTGCGGTGTCATTTCGTGTGTGGCTCTCCCTGTTTGACTATTTTTCCATTGTGCATGTGTACTGACCCGACTGGAATGCAAGTTTGGTTCAGCCAATAGGAGGAAAACAGAAGAACGAAAAAGGCATACTAGATCTAGTAATTAAACATAAACATCAAATTAACACATTTGCTCACATTTGCCTCAACTATCTGTCCATATAAAAGGATTAAATCAAGTTTGTTTATGTTGAAAAAGTCGATGACGTCGCTGCATGCCAATATGACGTCACGTAATTCGTACTTACATGTATTTTCATTCAGAGGGACGAAACCGCTTTAGCAATCTTTCTTTTTCTTCGTTTTCTCCATTTTTCTTGGAGTTGCATGATAAAAGAATTACTATGCTAATAGTTTGGAAGTTCAGCTGTATTTTGGCTCGTCAGAAAAGTAGTTAAATGCTCGCCAAGGCTCGCATTTAACAACTTTTCTAACTCGCCAAAATACAGCTGAAGTTCCAAACTACTAGCATAGTAATTCTTATATAATCGAACAGCGACCAGATGAGGTCAGTTAGTTCTTACCCGTCGGTGCCTGTAAGAGCTCGTCCATTATTGACCACATTGCCCATATCTCTTTCGACACGTAGGAAATAGGGGTACAGGCCGTAGAAGTGAATATAATCTACAACATAAGAGAGAAAGACAAGTAGAATATTAACTCCTTCCCTCGTAGCACTTGACGCCTTTGTGACGCTTCTGTAAAAGTCACTTTTTGAAACCATTGTGATAAATAGAGCATTAAATTTGCTCCATAGGACATTTTATTACATTTCTTTTACAAAGGAGTCTTTTACAGAGGCGTCAAAATGCATTAATATGGGAGAATGGGTTAAGACCTCTGGGTCCATGCTTATAAAACTTTTAGCTGAGTCTGCGTTTGTTCTCAAGTTTTTGATTGGTCAGATTTGAGCCTTTGACTCAAATCTGACCAATCAAAAGCTTGAGAACTCAAATCTGACCAATCAAAAGCTTGAGAACGAAACTCAGACTCAACTAAAAGCTTTATTTAAGCATGGACCCTGAATGCTTTGGACCTAGACGAGACGCCAAGAAACTCTGATCTAATCAGGATCTGCTATGTTTACTTATTATAACAAACACTCTAATTAATATTCATGACGTCATTATTTGTTATATTAATATTCATGAGGTAATCAGTTAAGGGTTGTTTTATCGTAGCCTCACCTTCGTATGTTTGGGGGTTTGTCATGGTTATGGCGAACTTTAACAAGTCTCCAACTGTACATGTTGAAACAGGATTCTCATTTTCGTCCACAACATTGAAGTCCACTAACGGGTTACTGGGATTTAAACCCACATTAAGACCTGGAAATCTGAAAAACAATGTTACGCTGAGTTTTCACCCTTTCCTTTCCAAATAATGTTGTATACAGTAAAATCTCGATTATTCGAACACTAAAATACTGTCATTGTCGACCTTTAAGACAGGTAGCAGCTTCATGGTGGAAGCTCTAGGAGCTTTTCTGTATGACTTTCGCCATGCATCAAGCAGCCACCTGCCTAAACAGGTCTAAATTCTTCTATACTAAAATTTCGAATAATCGAGATTTTACTGTACATTTGTTATATGTTTAAATTTTCATTTTAAAACCATTTGTGCCCAGATGCCATTAAAAACGAAGGCAAACTGTGTCAACCCTGATGAGAAGACTCCTTTGATCAGGATCTGCACTATCTGAGGAACCCATGTAATACAGTTAAACCTCTCTATAACGGCCAATACATTACATCAAGTATTATGTGTTAAAGGCAGGTGGCTGATTAAAGCAAGTTGAAAGTAAATCAGAACGCTCCTAGGAGCGTTCTGGTTTACTTTCACCTTGCTTTAAGCAGCCACCTGTCCTAAATAGGCCTACCAAGTATTTAACACACTTTAGTAGCCGTTATAGAGAGGTTTTACTGTATGTCAATAGCTAACCAGAAAACATTTTGCGTGCCGTGCTCCCTTAACCCCTTTACAGAGGTGCCAAAATAGTATCTGCGTTTAGGATAATAGGATAACGAAATAGGATTGCATTTCTTTTGGTTATTATTCAAGTTGGGCTCATGCCCCGAGATTATAGAGTTTCTGAGTTAAACCCTTTACTCCACGAATATTCACGAAATAAATGATGACATCATAATTATTGATCAGATTATTTTTTAAAATGGCACATAAACTTTTGAAATGTTTGAAAATTCAGAAACTGCAGAATCAGACTCATGAGTTTTTATAATCTCAGAGCTAGATATTTGACAATGAACTCTGACTCAGGAGTTTTATAATCTCAGAGCCAGATGCTTGACAATGGACTCTGGCTCAGGAGTTTTATAATCTCAGCGCCAGATACTTGACAATGAACTCTGGCTCAGGAGTTTTATAATCTCAGCGCCAGATACTTGACAATGAACTCTGACTCAGGAGTTTTATAATCTCAGCGCCAGATACTTGACAATGAACTCGGACTCAGGAGTTTTATAATCTCAGCGCCAGATACTTGACAATGAACTCGGACTAAGGAGTTTTATAATATCAGCGCCAGATACTTGACAATGAACTCTGACTCAGGAGTTTTATAATCTCAGCACCAGATACTTGACAATGAACTCTGACTCAGGAGTTTTATAATCTCAGCGCCAGATACTTGACAATGAACTCTGACTCAGGAGTTTTATAATCTCAGCGCCAGATACTTGACAATGAACTC
Organism: Azorinus chamasolen; assembly: GCA_963576725.1. Lineage (NCBI taxonomy): Eukaryota > Metazoa > Mollusca > Bivalvia > Cardiida > Solecurtidae > Azorinus > Azorinus chamasolen. The sequence goes on along the minus strand of OY755243.1, from coordinate 88,555,329 downwards.
TGACTCAGGTCTTTTATAATCTCAGAGCCAGATACTCGACAATGAACTCTAACTCATGAGTTTTTTTTATTATCTCAGAGCCAGATATTTGACAATGAACTCTGACTCAGGAGTTTTATAATATCAGAGCCAGCTATTTGACAATGGACTCTGGCTCAGGAGTTTTATAATCTCAGAGCCAGATATTTGACAATGGACTCTGACTCAGGAGTTTTATAATCTCAGAGCCAGATACTTGACAATGAACTCAGACTAAAGCGGATAATTTTATAAACTCGATCCTTGCATTAAACCATTTCGCCCGATTTTGGTTACTGTTCGTGAACCGAGTATATGAGACCTTTGCAAATAGTGTAGACTTAGATCAAACGGTTTCTGAGGGAACTCTGGTATCAGGGTCTTCACTGTAAGTCATGAAAATTATTTTCTTTAGTGGTAATTCAAATGATATTCAGAAAAGGCGAAGCCTGTGTTGATTATTTAGCAGAATTTAAGGGTCTACATGTTCAAGTAAATTCAGACATGAATTATTCAAATGTTCAAGTAAATTCAGACATGAATTATTCAAATGTTCAGGTAAATTCAGACATGAATTATTCAAATGTTCAGGTAAATTCAGAATGAATTATTCAAATGTTCAGGTAAATTCAGATAGGACTATTCAAATGTAAATTCAGATAGGACTATTCAGATAAAGCCTTCCAAATGTTCATGTAAATTCAGAAATCCCAATGCTAAACATATTTAAATATCTGCTCTATCTCTGAAACGATATAACAAAAAAACTAAATCATAAGGAAAATGATCATTCAGTAGGAATAATTTGATGCATGTCTGCTGTGTGCTTAATATTTTCCACCCAAACATTCTATAACAATGCCATGTAAAACACACAAAGAAAAGTCCAGAAATGTTGATCTTACACGACTTGCACTGACGTAGACAAGTAGAGGTCTATGGCATCACTCGGAATACACTCCCAAAAGTAGTCCAGGTCCCCATAGGAGAGGTAATCGTAGATTGCCCTCAGACCAATTATCCACTTGTATTTCTGAAGCGAGCCAGCAAAATATAAGAGGTGCCTAATGGACACTTATGTTTGAACTGGTCCTTTCATGCATATCTTTGTATTGTAAAATGTTCAAGGGAATTCTCGACTGAGACAAAATCTATATAATTCCATAATCAAGCACATCAGGGCCCATGCTTATAAAGCTTTTTAGTTGAGTCTGAGTTCGTTCTCAAGCTTTTGATTGGTCAGATTTGAGTTCTCAAGCTTTTGATTGGTCAGATTTAAGGCTCAAATCTGACCAATCAAAAACTTGAGAACGAACTCAGACTCAACTAAAAGTTTTATAAGCATGGACTCTGATCTTGATCATACAGCTCCCACAAGAGCTGTCTGATTTTGGTCTACCCTGTTCGCAAAAACATTAAAAAGCATTTAACCCTATGAATTTTAACCCTATGAATGCAGAAAACTAGTGGATTGATATTTGCAAGCAATGTAGATCCAGATCAGAGGGCTTCTATATTAGTTATCTGAACAGGATCCGTATTGTTTGTCATTCGGAATCCTCTCGCAAACGGACTTTATCATTAAGCAATGATGGAGCATTCTACGTTGAACTTTAAACACTCAAATGGTCAAGCTATATTGTTTATTATCCCTTGCCAAAGGCAGAGGGATATTGTTTTTGGTTTGTCCGTCCGTCCTTCCGTCCGTCCGATGCCATACTGTAACGGATTGACAGAATTCAATGTAACTTGACATTAATGTTTGTTATCACTGGGGCATCATTCCCATATATTACTTTTCCAGATCACTTGAGGCATTTAGGAGTTATTGCCCGTTTATACGCAAAAATGACATATTTTCCGTCCGATGCCATATCTCTGTAACGGATTTACAGAATCAGTTCAGAAACAGATAAGCAACCACGTCAAAAATGCAACACCCAATCCGATATGTAATGATTCACTATATCAGAATAAACTGTATAGTATATACAAACTACAACTAATGCAAACGTAGATGGATCAGATGCCACAGCTGAGACTCGGCAGCCAGTCTAGGTCTATACTTTTTTGTAATACTATAAGGCACATTTCCCCTTGCTGTGGCTCATTCAGTATCAAAACATGTACACTATTATTAAAGATTGCCATAGAAAGCAATACTTTGGGCCCAATATTCATAAAGTTAGTCACAATATCTATTTAAGGTATTGGTAGGTATCAAAGCAAGTAAAATCTGGTTGTGCGACCCAGGGCTGCCATAGCCCTCATATTTTAAATTGATTATCTAAAGACACCACCGCCCCTATTGTTTGCCATTTTACTAGGTAATACCTTTGGCAGGGGATACTAATTACATGTATATGAATTGCTTGTTAATACAGATCTCTTTGCATTAGAAACCGTTGGTGACCACTAACCAGGAGCGTAGATGAACCCAAATGTAATGTATGCGCCGTGACGCATGCTCTTCCGGGTGAAATTAAGAATTGTGCAGTTTTTCAACCGTTGTGATAAATAGAGCATTTTCTCCTATATAAGCTATTTATCACAATGGTTTCAAAAGGTGACTTTTACAGAGGCATAAAAAGGCGTCATTATGAGGGATGGGTTAAAGCTGTGTCTGTGTGTGTATGTGTGTGTGTGTCTCTCTGTCTGTCTCTCTCTCGGTCTGTCTGTCTCTCTGTGTGTGTGTCTCTGTCTGTCTGTCTGTCTCTCTCTCTCTCTCTCTCCCCTCTCTCTCCCCCCTCTCTCTCTCCCCTCTCTCTCTCTCTCTCTCTGTCTGTCTGTCTCTCTGTGTCTCTCTCTGTCTATATCTCTTGCTTTCTGTTTCAAGCAAAATATTAAGCCACGATCACACAAATTAGACTTATCTCAGATATACAAACCCATTGACCGGCTGTGAGTTCAGTCTGCAAAAGTCATAAAAAGATAATAAATACATGCGTCTTGATTAGCTAGTTTTCCTATCTGCAAATAGCTAGACATACATGACATGTACTATAAAATATTATAGCAGGTGTGCATTGCATATTTGTTTAACGCTATTTAGGGTAAGGAAAGGCTCTATATAGAAACAAATAAAATGAAAGTATATAAATATGATGATTCAGTTTTGCATAACCCTTTCCCTGTTGAATATTAATGTAAGAAATAATGCCATCATGACTATTTATTAGTTTATTTTTTATAATGGCATATAGGCACAGGATTTTGTTGATAGTGCTAGAATATGTAGCAATAGATCTATATTATTTCGCAAGCAAACAGAACAGACGCTGATCAGATGGCTCCTACCTGAGCTGTTTGGCCTTGGTCTGCTCTGCTAACGTATGAAAAGATGTCTGTATGTGGTAAAGGGTTAACTGATTACTCCTCGCTCATATTGAGGGTTTGGTGCAAAACCATTGTAACTCCTTCACTTTGTGAAGGAGTTACAATAGTTTTGCACCAGACCCTCGATATGGACTCTATAGTTATAGGAGCCTATAGGAGCCGTCTGATCAGGGTCTGTCCTGTTTGCTATTTGAATTTGACAGACCCGTTTCGTTACTTTCTAAAATGGCTACAGTGTTTCGCCTTCCATTGTTTGTCAATGTATATTACAGGAGGTATTGAGGTTTGGAATACATATAGCACATGGAAAGGTTTAAAACACACATATTTCCTAAGCTTTTCAAAGTGGAATAGCCCGTCAGTGTATAACCAAAGAATCGGCTCAGTATGAAAGGCTTAAACTTGCCAGGGATTTTGAATGACAAACAGTGCGAACCCTGATCAGAGGCCTCATCTAAGAGCCCATTGATCTTGGTCTACACCTTTTGCAAATGACAGCGCATGCGTACTCCTAGTAGAAAGTGTTAATATGGCGGAGTTCTACAAAGGCACTGAACAATATTTTACCGCAGTAAAGCCACATGGATTTGTGGCAAGGGCCTGGCTTGGGTCGTCAAGGTTGACGCTGGAGATGACTCTCAGGTAATCTACACCATTCTCCGTGAAGAATTCAGCCGTGCAATTTTCGTACTGATAACTATTTGTTGTTTCGTTGAAAAAGAGAGCCCTCACATGTTCAATGTTGTCATCATTTAGTCGAGACACGAAAGTTGTGGTCAGAGTGCGGGTAAGGGTATTTATTGTGCAGCTCGGCGGCCCAACTAAAACGAAGAGTTTCGCTTTAGTTTAACCCGTTTGAATATCAATTTAAGAAATAATGATACGAATAATCTTAATTAGAAACTGTATAATCAAATGTATATCGTGCCATAAACAAACAGAGCAGATGCTGATCAGACTGCTCCTATAGGAGCCGTCTAATCTGGGTATACTCTGTTTGCAAATGCGTTTATGCTTTGGGAGAGGGTAAATCTTTCGCTGCCACATATTGTGGCAATGAATGTTCTTACCTTTTTCTTACAAAATACACAATAACAGTAATAAACAATTTGCATCCCGATGAAATACGACTCATCTCGATCCAAATGTTATGCATATGTTATCACGATAAATCTCAATATTGGTATAATATTTAGAGATCGCCGACTTTTTAATAGACGCAAACCTTCGTCGATTACACGGAAATCAACGGACACGTTCGGCCAGTCTCGAATTTCGGAGCAACACTATGAATTTCATAACAATAGCTGATACGTATCAGCCGAAAGAGTAAAAACGCAACAAGAGTGTATCTTCTGTGATATTCTTTACCTACTTGTACATCGAATACGTTCGGTACTCATAACTGATTTTTACAACAGATCCCGTGTATGGCGGCCTGTTTCCGTTTGTTTCCGATGTAATAAACTGTTTCTGTTTTCTATACAAACAACTAATTCCTTACTATGTGCTTTAGCACTAAGCTAGTTTCAAGGCACACATGTCTCGATTCTTAAGTTATTAAGTGTGGCGTCTCAGGATAGTTTATAAGGAATAGTATGGTCATGTACTAAATGCATGCACTTCATTGGCATTGCATAAACTCAGCTAGTACAGTAGAGCCTGTTTTAACCCTTTCCCTCCTAAACTATTTTAGACCCAACCTCTTTGAATTAATCTACCGAAAAGGAGCATAATCTATAGAAAAAGAAACTTTAAGAATTGTATAGTTTTGAAACCATTGTGATAAATAGAGCATTTGCTCCATGTGAGTAAATGCTTTATTTATCACAATGGTTTCAAAATGTGACTGTTACATAGATGCAAATATGCGTCACTAGGAGGGATTGAGTTAAGCGAATTTGGTTTCATTGAACACAGACATCTTAAAAAACAATTGGTTGCTTAATGCAGGGCAAAGTTATGCAAAAAGCTCCTATAGGACATTTCTGTATTACTTTTGTCCTGCATTAAGCTACACCAGTCCTACAGAACCATGATTATTATTAACCTCTTATTGATGGTCACTTAAGACCGGTTATATTGTATATAAATCACTCTCTTGCACTCGGTTACATTACATTTACCTCTGTAGTTGGCTAAAGGCCTGGTCACAACACGTCGTGCGTGTTTTTAGCACATACCTTTTTGGGGGGAGGCAACGGCTGCTACGTTTTTCTGAAAACGTGGGGAGTAGCAAATGCAGGGAGGAACGCACGTCACACGCACGGTTGCGCAAGGTGAACGTGGCGCGCACGCCAGCCTCGCCCTGGTCGGTTGCGTGCATCGTACGTTGCACACGTGGTAAGTGAGTTGAAAGTGCTTACACCGTGCTCACAACGTACGATCTCCGTGCATGCGATTGCCGCATTATCGTACGGAGGCCGTACTTACACGTGCTGCTCACGTACGGTCCACGTGAGTTGTGTCAGTTCATTGGACAGTAGAACTGGGGAAATGCCGAGTGAGCACAGACCACGTACTTATCACGTGCGCAACACGCACGCGCTAGGTGCGTCTTCTGTAGAGCAAACGACTGTGGGAAAAAGATTAAAACACTCACGGAGTCAGTGCGTTGTGCGCACATTGGCTGTAGAAGGCACGTGCGTCACCCGTACGTTGGTGAATCCGTAGCCCGAACGCAGCTCGAACGCAGTTTTGCATGCACTAAAAATGCTACGACGTGTCTGAGTGCCCCTAAATCCGTACGGAAGCGGTACTCACCGCGTACGGATCCCCAAAATTTCCCCACGTTTTTGCACGTAGACAACACGCACTGGCACGTACGGGGGGGTTGTGACCACCGCTTTAGAAAGGCGGGGGATTTCCCAATAAATCGTGTGTTCTTTTGGGCGATAGCGTTATTTTAGTGCCCATATATAATAAACAGTTCGGAATCTACAGTTTGTAGAAACTGTTTTCGAAAAATTGAGCAGCCATACATTTGCGCAATAATCGCATGTGTAAAGCGGCATGAAAATAGATCATCAATTTTCTCTGAAATTAAACCTTCTTACCGGTTTTATGATAAAATAAAGGCTATATTTATGCTTGATTTGGGCTATTTTAATATAAACTGTCGACTCATGTAACCGTGAAACACATACTATTGGTTTTGCCAAGATTATTGTCATTGAGCCCATCGTAAATAAAGTAAAATCTGCAACTTTAACTGTGGTTTGAGTGACAAGCATAACATAGCTGGATTTCAACTAAAGGATGAACTAAAAACTAAAAACGCGACTTGGATAAAATACAGAAGCTTCAAAAACTTTGAGACAGATGCTTTTAACCCTTCTTTTGCTGAATTTTAAAATACATTTCTCCTTCTTTACCCATGCCCTGTTGTATAATTACATATATCTTCACTCTGTACAAGTATTTTGCTGTGCAATCACTGCTGTGGAGTGCAATGGTTGCACAATTAAATTGTAAATAGTGCAGACCCTAATGAGACAGCTCCTGCAGGAGCTGTCTCATTTGGGTCTTCACGATTCACAGTTAGGTATATTGACGCGAATAGCAAGCGAAGGGTTAATACGGATATACAATCTAGCCTCGCATCTTTAAACTGTAATTCAGACAATGTTAACCAGTTGTACAACAGTTTTAGTGACAGAGTTTTAAACATGCTTAATCAGCATGCGCCAGAAAAAAAAAAGTTTTTTAAAAACCTGCTCCTTTTATGAACCGGACATTAAAACAAGCCATGTATAAAAAGAGAATGCTTTTGAACAACTTTAACGGATACAATAATTCAAAAACTTGGAAAAAGTATAGAAGACAAATAAACTTAGTCAACAGTATTTAAAGAAAATCAATAAATGAGTATTTCTTAGACATGTGTACAGGGGGCTGTAATAACTATAGCGGTCCGTTGGCAATCAATGAAGCATATACGGGTACATTAAAACCCTCTAAACCGGACGTTCAGTTTAGTATAAATATCGGTCATGGAGACAGGTGGCTGCTTAAGACTGGGTAAAAGTCATACAGAAAGCTCCTGCATGACTTTTACCCTGCATTAAGCAGCAACCTGTCTTAACAGTATCTAAGTTCTTCTCTTTAAGAATTCCGGTTTATAGGGGTTTTACTTTGTTACTTACCCAGACGTGTAATATTTGGTTCAACGCCGGCAACTTCAGGTATCTGCAATGTAATAACTATCTATATACCCTGTTCACGCTATGTTTGTAAAACTTTACACATCAATTTGTCACCATTTTGATAACTGTGAAATAGACTGATATCTAATATAAGTAAGGCGTGTGAATGCCCTGAACTGGAATTCACCAACACGCACTTGGACTTGAAACCCGAACACGTACTTCAAGTTGGTCTGCATAATATTAATTTATTATGGGAATATATGTCGTGGGTTCATTGCAAAACTATTGTAGCTCCATTAATATCGCTAAGCATTTGTTAAATTGGTCTTATTTTAATCTGAAAATACTCAGAGGCAGACTTCAAACAATCACCACATCTTGAGATTCAATCATATGCTTGAGTTTTAAGTACAAGTACGTTTTGGTGAAATAGATTTGAAGACAGACTTGGTATTTGAAGTACATGATAGGGTTTCAAGTCCAAGTACATGTTAGTGAATGTCAGGCTTGGTCAAACCGCTCTTTCAGGAACATGTTGGTCTGAGTCTGCACTGTTTGCCGACATTTGTTTTCTCCGAATACTTATGGTACAAATAGAAACAGTCATGCCTCGAGGCTGAAATCATTTCACATTTACTGTTGACTTTGATTTTTAAAAAACTGATTTCACAATAAAAAACCTGGGCCCTAAAGAGACACCGAATTACTCGACATCGCAACTGGATCCAAGGATTTTGCACATGCGTATCAGGTCGACATTTGCGGGTGATAAGTTTTAAACCCCATTGTTTTATTATCAATATCAACCCATTCCTGCATATGCTATATTTAGGCCTAACCTTTTTGAATAAATACATGTATACTGGAAATGAGCAAAATGGAAAATGTCAGATTTTATGCAGTTTTGAAACCAAAAAGAGAAATAAAGAAGTTATTCTTGAAAAATGCGTTTTAATCTACGCATCTTATCTGGACCTCAGTAAGAAATTATGCTATCATGAATATTAAATACATGTATAGGAGATTTTATAATGGCATATGAACACGTGGAATGTTTTACCAAGGTAGAAATTGTGGAACTAAATTTATAGTAGACCACTACGTAACCGGAGTTATAGCAGAGAAGAAATTAGATACTCTTAGGCAGGTGGCAGCTTAATGCAGGGTAGAAGTCATGCAGAAAGCTCCCCTAGGAGCTTTCTGCATGACTTTCACCCTGCATTAAGCTGCCCCCTGTATTCAAGACCGATATTTATACTAGAGGTAACGTGCGGTTTAGAGGGGTTTTACTGTACATGTATATCTTTTCATAAGCAGACATAACAACCTCTGATTAGATGGTTCATTCAAAGGCCATCTGGTCTGGGTCTACATTATTTAAAAATGTGTTAAAATGCGTCTCTATCACGTAAAGGGTTAGCCGACGCCAATCACATTGACCTTTAGCCTGCTCCCGATGTATGAGTGATCACCCTTTGCATACAGTTTGGATCCAGATTAGACGCAAAGTAACTCCGTATCTCATCATATTCCAAACTGTTTGATACAGTGTCACCCCATGTTGTTGAAAACGCTTTTGAACTCACACATCCTGTGTGAAAAGAGCGCTATATAAATGTGGTATATGAAATAAAAGAAATGCCACAAAAATACTCGAGAGGTTAATAGATATCCTGCGTCTTAAATACTCGAGAGGTTAATAGATATCCTGCGTCTTATCTCGATCCAAACTGTTTTCACATTTAAGTCTGGTCGTGGATAGCAGGATTAAGTCGTACCATTTTACGTTGTTTTGTAATACAGTAAACCCCTTTTAAACCGGACGTTCAATTTAGTATAAACATCGGTCTTTGAGACACATGGTAGCCTAATGCAGGGTGACATTTGTGTAAAAAGCTCATGTAGAAGCTTTCTCCATTACCTTCATTCTGCATTAAGCAGCCACCTATATAAAACATCTAAATTCTTCTCTACTAGAATTCTCCAGTTTTGGGGGATTTTACTGCATCACACAATGGTGCTGATGAAACAAGTGAAACAAATCGAAGAAAGATAAGCTAAATGGACTCATGCATTTTTTGTACAGCAAAAATAGTTTTAAGCGACCAATAAATAAAGACAGGTGACTGCTTAATACAGGGAAATTGATTTTCCAAAGACATTCGCCCTGGGTTGGGAGTTGTCTGATTTGGGTCTGCTCTGTTTGCAAAGACGTCAAAGGGCAGTTCTATCAGATATATGGTTAACGTAGTCAATACAACGTGTTTGGAGTGGATGTTTAACCTTTAGCCTGCTGCCTATGGACCCCCTGATTACATTTGCAAACAGTTTGGATCCTGATGAGACGTCGAGTAAAGTTTGCTGCGAAATCGTGGGTACAAGACATTTTTATTTTATTATGCCCCCCCCATCGGAACAGATCTGGGGCATATTGTTTTTGCCCTGTCTGTTTGTTTGTTTGTGTGTTTGTTTGGCACCAACTTTAACATTGGTTATATCTAAAGACCGGATATTTGGCATACATATGTATCTCATAAAGTTGAACAAGACAGAGACTTAATATTTGGCATTCATGTATATCTCTTGAAGCCGCACATTTTCAGGGGTGATATGTCAAGGTCAATGTCATCCTTCAAGGTCAAAGGTCAGATATATAGGTCAAATCACTTACTTTCGAACCAATAGAGATGTAGACTTGATATTTGGTATGCATGTGTATCTCATGAACCTACACAGTTTGAGGGGTGAGATGTCAAGGTCATCCTTCAGGGTCAAAGGTCATAGTATGGGGCATAGTGTTTCACAAACACATCTTGTTGACAATATATTTTGCTCGGCATTAGAGTTAATAGGTTAATAGAGGTTTTTATCCCTTCGTTTTCATAAATCATAAATTAATGCAACCAACGACTGCGGATTTCTCTCACAACTAGCACTGTTTTCACCAGTAATGCTTTTTCTGTTTTCTTACTTTAACCATTAACCTGCTGAATAATTAAATTTGTTAATACTAATATAACACAAGTGACATCAATGTTTATAATTAAATCTGTTAATACTAATATAACACAAGTGACATCAATGTTTATTTGTTGATCATGAACTGGCTAGAAATTTTCAAATGAAAAATGCTTGGCTTTTAATGTCAGATTTAAGTTTTAACCCTTTCCCTCAACTGAACGCATTTTCACGTACATGTATTTGCAAATAGAGTAGACCTAGATAAGACAGCTCCTATAGCAGCCGTCTGATCAGGATATGTCCTGTTTGCTGATGGAATTTGATAGATATGGTTTACTTTCTAAAACGACTGCATTGTTCCATATTTTATCATAACTATTTTGTCCATGCATATTCAGTAGTTATTGACATTTGAAATAAACATATAACAGGGAAAGGGTTAAATGGTTGAAATGAATAAAAGAAGGTAAAAAAAGAAGATTTACCACCAGAATTGCCGCCAGTGTTGCCACGAGCAGAACAGCGGCCATCTGTAAGAAGCAAAATGTTTACATGTAAGTCTAACAGGCCCTGGGGTTATAAAACATTTTGCTTGAGTCTGGGATCATTCTCAAGTATCTGATTGTTCATATCCTGAGCTTGTTTCTGATAATGATCTCAGACTCACACCCAGGATTCTTATACCCTTGGGCCCAGAACTCCAGATGAGGGGAGTATAGCAGATACCAAATTGATCCTTCCTCCACCAAAACCCCAATTGTGACTATTACAGTGCTCCCTCCCTACAACGACCCTCTGAATAACGATTCCCTCCTTACAACAACGCATGTCACTGTTTCCGAAACAACAAGGCATGCCACTGTTTCCGAAACAACAAGGCTCCAGAAACAACTTTTTCCATCGTATTTTCTTTATGCCTCCATCAAATCCTATGTTGTGACCACTCTTTAGAATCGTCACTGTGTGACGATTCTAAAGAGTGGTCACAACATAGGGTTTGATTGAGGCATAACGGTTTTAGTTCTCGAAATACACCTTATCTGGGGATCTGCAAACAAGCTAATTATGTTTGATTTTCCCTCCGTATAACAACTCCCTCTAAACAACACATACAATCTTCGTATCCCAAAGGGTGTCGTTGTAGGGAGGGAGCACTGTAATTAGAATCGTTTATTCCATTTTTTATGCCTTAAAGCCCCCTTTCCCTAACGTTTTGGAAACACACGTGTCTATCAATGCCAAACAGTCTCCGCATTGTCAATTTGACATATGTCTATATGAGCCCTGTTGTACGAACATCAGCCTATAGTGTTGTACGAACATTCGCCTATAGGCTATGAGCTGTACGAGTATCCGTAAGACATGTATCAGGTGCACACATCAGGAGTTTCGTTTTGCATTCCAGCCTGACAGCGGATAAGTTATCGGAATTGAATAACAAAGGAACATAATGTCTTCTCATGGTGAATCAAACTTTGTTGAATCAAACTTCAGTAAGTCCCCTTCTAAAGCGGTCAAATTATGAAAAAACCGTAATTGCAGATGTCTTTAAAACAGGTGATTGCGTAACCCCTTCCCTCATAAACGCGTTTTCACGCATTTGCAAACATAGTAGACCCATATCAGAGGACTCTTATAGGAGCCGTCTGATCGGGGTCTGCTGTGTTTGCCAGTGTACAATGTAATTTGAAATACAGTAAAACCTCGATTATTCGAACACTAAAATACGTATTATTATCGATCTTTAAGACAGGTGGCAGCTTAATGCATGGTGAAAGTCATGCAGAAAGCTCCTCTAGGAGTTTTCTGCATGACTTTCATCATGCATTAAGCAGTCACCTGCCTAAAAGGGTCTAAATTCGTTTATAACGAAAATTCGAATAATCGAGAGTGTACTGTATATGCTTCTTTACTTTCTAAACCCGCCACAGTGTTCCAGCATCCACATTTCATTATAACTATTTTGTCCATTAATATTCAGTAGGTATTGAAATGTGGAATACATTTAGAACAGGGTAACTTGGTAAGGGTTTTTATCCGTTCACCCTTTACTCCATAATACGCATTTGCAAACAGAGCAGATCCCAATAAGACGGATCCTGTAGTCTGCTCTGTTTGCCTATGAAATAGTATAGATCTAATTACCACTATAAACAATAATCTCATTTATATTCATGACGTCATTATTTCTGACATGAATATACATGGGAGAAAAGGTTAAGCATGGACCTGTCTTATAACTCAGAACTAGACATCTTTTTTTGTAATCGCTCCTGAAGGGTTTATAGCGTACAACACGAAACGTTTATGTAGTTCTAGACATCCTAGGTAGATTCAAGATTCAAAACACTTTGACACATTGACATGTTTCTTGTTAATGATACAATTAATTGTTTAAGCAATTGTATATGTGACAGCAATACAATCTGTATCTAAATCCAACAAATATCAAAACAAAGTATGGGTGCCTGTAAACTTCCAAAGAAAGAGAGGAAGAAAGAAAAGAAAGAAAGAAGAGAAATAATAGAAGAAGAAAGGAAGAAAGAAAGAAAGAAGGAAAGAGTGAACGAAAGAAAGAAAGAAAGAAAGAAAGAACGAACGAACGAACGAAAGAAAGAAAGAAAGAAAGAAAGGAAAGTAAAAAAGAAAGAAAGAAAAAAGGAAGAAAGAAGAAATACGGACAACTTTAGGCAAACAGTGCATACCAAGATCAAACTGCTCCTGAAGAACCGGTTTGATGATTGTCTATACTGTTTGCTGCGCCATTTGTCTAATTGAAAATCATCGAATAGGAGCTCAGTTGGCTTATTCAGCTTTATAAACCAGGATAGTGCAGTGTTGTTGTGTCTCAATATTTCGGTAATTATCATATCCTTCATATAAACTCCTTTTCACGCATTTGCAAGCAGAGTAGATGAAGACTAGACAGCTCCTACAGGAGCCGTCTGATCAGGGTCTGCTCTGTTTGTTAATGGCATGATATAGATCTGATTTTACAGTTTTTTTGTCAAAGTTTACATTATAAAGATCCAGCTAATAAATATACATGATGCCATTATTTCGTATATGAATACTGATCAGGGATAGGGTTAATGTAGTTGAAAATATCCCATATTTTCCACCTCAACTAAAGCGTAAATAAAAAGCGCACAGTTTGTTTAAACACTTTACCTGATATATACGCCTTTGCAAACACAGTAGACCCGGATCAGACGGTTCCTATAACAGCCGTCTGGTGAGAGTCTGCTCTGTTGGCTTATGGGATTATATAGATATGATTCTACAGTTTCTGCCATGGTCAATAAAGCCTTGGTTTATGTACCCTTATAAAATTTCAGCTAATAAATATTCACGATGTCATTAACTGTTACATGAATATTCATCAGGTAAAGAGCTAAACAGAGCAATCATTATTACTTCATCAACACAAAATAAAACAATAGTTTAGACAATTTGAAATCAAAATATTTACCTTTCTCCTCCGTGTGCGGTTCTAGTTGAGCTTTCAGATACACTCAGCGAGGCTTGACGCTAGGGACCGTGGCAATATGCAAAATATATATTTTCCAACTCTTGTTCGAGCTGGATGCACAAAGATTGGGTGTTAACGTAAATGTTACATTATCTGTAACATTTTTGTGTACGAAGCTTGCTGAGGCGAGACCATCGTTACGAAGCGTGGTGAGACATGCTTTAGTGCCTTAAACAGAAAACACCCAGCCATTTGTTACAATCGACTGACTACTTGCAAAACTCGACACACCCAAAGGTATGCTGCACGAAACGTGTTTTTCTGTTTTGCCCAAGTGAATTTCATTGCAAACAAACGAACTTTGTAATTCTGATTTGGTATTTATCTTGTTTGTAGATGTTACCAAGATTCACTAATAAGGATGAAGTAAAAATCCACTCTGCATCAGGCCCCAAGGTTATAAAACGTTTTGCTTGAGTCTGAGATCATTCTCAAACATCTGATTGGTCAGATTCTGAGCTTACTCAGAATCTGACCAATCATATACTTGAGAATGATCTCAGATTCAGACTCAGAAGTTTAATAACATCTTGGCCAGGAGTCTCATTGTTACACGCTGGCCGATGTCGTCAGACTTTAACCGTTTAATCCATAAATACGCTTTTCTACGCATTTGCAAACAGAGCAGACCCTAATCAGATGGCCCCTGTAGGAACTGTCTGGTCGGGGTCTGCTCTGTTTGTTTATGAAATAGTATAGATATGATAATGGCCAAGAAGTTGCGTGTCCATGTGTCATTATAAAACATAATCTAATCAATATTCACGAGCTCATTATTTCTTACATGAATATTCATTGGGTAATGGATTGAGGTATCCAGTGTTAATTCTTAACCTGATAGAGACATCTTTCCATGCTTTGCAAACAGTGTAGATCCAGATCAGACAGCTAGCTCATACAGGGTCTGTTTATATTAGCCTATGTCCATACGGCAATGGGACTTCCAATGACAGGGGATACAAGCTCCTTGAGTTCGCCATCTACAATGATTTGGTACTGACCAAGACCGTAGCATCACACAAGCCATCAAGAAGATGGGCCTGGTATAGTCCAGGCGATGGGCATCACAACCAGATTGACTACATCCTGGCCAAACTTCCGCTTCCAGTCAGGCGTCAACATCGCAATAACGAGACTCTTCCCTGGGGCTGAAAAAAGGAACGAGATTCATACTGTACCTCGAGAAACTCAAATATCCTAACCACATCAGGATCAAGTATGACATAGGAAAGCTCAAAAATACCTCATGATATTGCAAGCATTCATTGCACACGTATGTGGAAATGTGTCCCCGTCAGACGGTTCTTGTTGCTGAAGTTATGGACAATGAAACGTTCACAATAGCAATCAACGATGGAATGACTGGCACTGCTAGCAAATTTCCTGACAAAAGGCGATGTACTAAGAAGCCTTGGATCACATCGGACATATTTCAGACTTAAAATGAAAGAAAGACCCCGAAGAACACGCGATTCGAGACAGAAGACCCAGTGCGCAAGACAATAATGAAGGATGCCAAAAATAACTAGATAAATAGCTGCTGTTGCAACATTGAGAACAGACTGACAGGAAATGGCAGCAAAACGCTTACCAGTTTTTGGTGACCGTACTAAAGAGAAAAACGCCAAGACAACAACTGAGATGGATTGAACAACGAACATTATAACCATCTGGCAATGGAGGACCTGGTAGTATTAAGCTGCCCAGTGACAGCCTCTGTAGATCATCTAGCAATCCTCGTAGAAGTGGAGCCGTCAGGGCACTGACAAAGGAAAAGCGCCAGTATTTGATGATATACACTTCGAATTAATTAGTGCAGGTAGATGGTGAGCGTAACATATATGTACTGAAAGCAATCTGAACAAACTATGGGGAACTGGGATCTGGTCCACTCCATGGACACGATCGCTAATCAGAATACTCCCCAAGAAAGGAACTCTTCAGCAGTGCCAGAGCTACCGGACAATAAGAAGCATCAGTCAATCCAGTAAAGGAATGTTTAAAGTCATATTGAGTAGACTGCAACCACCATCAGAAGAGATCATTGCCTAGCAGCACCACAGAACATTTAACCTCATTCTTTGTGAGAAACACAAGCAAGATCTTCATCCTGTTTTCGTCGACTTCAAGAAGACTTTCGACAGTGTCTGACATGCAGCATTGGGGTAGCTATGAGGAAGTACAACGTTATTGAGAATCTAGTCAAGACAATTCAGTATTGTATGACAAAGCTGAAGTGTTCATCAATGGCAACCTAGGTGAATGGTTCAGAACCACTCACTGTTGGGAATCAGGCAAGGATGTCATTTGTCACCAATCCTCTTCAATATCTTCTTTGATAAAAACATGTCCGAGGCCTTGGATGAACATGCTATTGGAGGCAGAAACATAACAAACCTGCCCTTTGCAGATGCTATTGATGGACTGGCAGGAACTTCGCAGGATTTCAAGACTTAATGCGATGTCTTAGCCAAGCATTCACCAAGTTTCGGGTGGAAATATGTACTGAGAATATTATTTTTATGAGGATCACCATATATCACATTGGATATGATATTGCAATGAAAGGACAAAGGCTCGAGACTGTATGAGCGTTCAAGTAACTAGGATCTATCATGGCAGATAAAGGCTCTAAACTAGATTTAGCATATACAGAAGCCCGAATTGCACAAGCAGTAGCTGCGCCCGTTTGGAAGGACAGCAATCCATACCAAGATGAAATTTATAACGCTCGCTTGTCATCTCAATAGTCCTGTATGCCTTTGAGACAGGGACGCTGACAGCGGAACTGGTGGGACGAATCAATTAGAGATGAAGAATATTTACAGACGATATGCTACAGAAGAACATCTCTTACAAGGACCACACCACCAATGAAGAGGTCTGCAGTCTGGTTCGGACACTACTTGGGTCCCCACGAAGTGTTTCCCACTATAGAAGCAGTAAATAGAACAAGAAGGTGAGAAAGACAAAGACAGAGATGAGAATATTACACCCAGGAGTGGACAGGTTTGGAGCTTTGCAATATCTCAGCGAGCAGTGGAAGACATGACAAAGTGGAAAGAGGTTGTCACGAAGTCAGGTAAGATGCCCCTACGACTAACTAGGTTAGGAGAAAAATACAGTGAAATGATAGATTCAAATCAATTACAATCGTACTTACTCGGCTAACTCCGGCTAACTACGGCAAACTCGGAAAGAGACAATTTCCTTCTATATAACCGAGTAGTTCTTATTCAACTATTTACTCCATATATACACATTGTATACGTATTTTGCAAACAGAATAGATCCAGATCAGACGACATTTGTAAGGGTGCTTGATAAAATGATATAGATATGATTCCGTCGTTTCTGCCACGGCCAAACATTCCGTTATAAAATATCATCTAACTGATATTCATATAGTAATCGTTTCTTAAATGAGGACTGACATCCCTTATTTGAATATTCATTTGCAGAAGAACGAAGAAAAAGAAGTAATGCAGAAAACTCCATTGGTATTACTTCGTCGTACATTATCACATAGGTCCATTATAATGGATATAAGCAAAGAGTGGAGACAGAGGTCAGATGACTCCCGAATGAGTCTTCTAATAAGGGTATCCATTGATACAGTAAAACCTCTCTATAACGGCCACTAAATTACATCAAGTATTTTGTGTTGAAGGCAGGTGGCTGCATAAAGCAAGGTGAAAGTAAAACAGAACGCTCCTATAGGAGCGTTCTGTTTTACTTTCACCCTGCTTTTAGTAGCCACCTGCCCTAAATACTAACTAACTAACACAATTTAGTGGCCGTTATATAGAGGTTTTACGCTGTTTGTTGTAACCATTAACATGCACAATTGATGGTTTCCAAAATAACATAGTAGGAATAAATTGGTTAAGCAGCTATAATTAGACTGTTTGAGTGGTCACTTTTAAAAAAGTTTACCTGATAGAGGCGCCCTTTGATGCCATTTGACGCCCATTTGACACCTTTTGACACACTTTTATGTGCAAACAAAGTAGACAAAGATCAGACGGATCCAAAGTCGAGTTATTTCGTACAAGTATGTGACTTTTAATGAGATTAAGCAGCCGTTGCATTAAGCAGGGCGACATTCCTTTAGACAGGGTCTAACTTAAGGTTGACGTTCCTTTAGACAGGTGACAACTTAATGCAGAGCGACACTCATTTAGACAGGTGGTAACTTAATACAGCTACACTCCTTTAGAGAGGTGGTAACTTAATACAGCTACACTCCTTTAGAGAGGTGGTAACTTAATGCAGAGCTACACTCCTTTAGACAGGCGGTAACCTAATGCAGAGCTACACTCCGTTAGAAAGGCGGTAACTTAGTGTAGAGCTACACTCCTTTAGAGAGGTGGTAACTTAATACAGCTACACTCCTTTAGAGAGGTGGTAACTTAATGCAGAACGACACTCCTTTAGACAGGCGGTAACTTAGTGCAGAGCTACACTCTTTTAGACAGGTGGTAACTCAATGTAGAGCTACAGTCCTCTAGACAGGTGGTAACTCAATGCAGGGCGACACTCCTTTAGACAGGTTGAACCTTAATATAGGGCGACAATTCGTTTGTCATACATTTAGAAGTCACCTACATTTTAAGACTTCTGTATGTTTACTAACTGGTCGCTTAACCCTTCTCTCGCAAATTGTGAGTTGCAAACAGCTTGGATCCAGATGAGACGCCGAGTATTTCGGCGTCTCATCAGGATCCAAGTTGTTTGATCCTCTGGAAAATAGTTTCTTGAAAGCCTGATCAATTCAGAAGTTGCCAAACTGGCAGCGGATCTACATTTGAGCAGATTTGATTTGTTTTACAGCGGGGTAAGGGTTAAAATAGGAGTTTATTTTATTTGCAAAGGCAGACACGGATCATAGTCTACACTACAGTAAAGCATCTCTTAACTTGTTGAATATTCATGTAACAATTAACGACATTACGAATACATGTAGTTACGGGGTGTTTCTATACTGGAATATGAGTGTATGAACAATGGGTCATGGTGGAAACTGACATATCAGATCTATATCATTCCATCCCCAAACAGGACAGACCTTAATCATACGGCCCCTACTCTGTACGGCCTCTACTCTTGTAAAGGCGTCTCTGTCAAGTAAAGGATTACGCGATTGTTCAAAAGTATTTAGTTATACAGTCGCGAAATACAAAACAACCACATACACACACACAAAAATAGTTGTCTGCATTACGTTTTTCCTGATTTAAGCAGTCACCTTCGTTTTGAAGACTGCTATATTAGTTCAATGTCATTTAACCCTTTACTCCATCAATACGCCTATCTATGCCTTTGCAAACAGAGTAGACCCAGATCAGACGGCTCCTATATAGAGGTAATCTGATCAGTGCCTGTTTGCTTATAAATACTAGTACTATAGATATGATTCTATACAGCAGAACTCGTCCTAATTCATTTATTGAACATAGGAGTCTTAAAACAGGTTGTTGCTTAATGCAGGGCAAAAGTAATGCAGAAAGCTACTATACGAGCTTTTCATTACCTTTGACCTGCATTTAACTACCACCTGTCTTTCAGACCAATAATTACACTTCTTTAGACAACCGCTTAAGATATATTCTGCTGTACTTTCTGCTATGGCCAACACACACCCGTGTCCACGAGCCATTATAAATAATTCACGTTCGTACCATTTTGATATCTTTATATTATACTGACATAGTCACAAATACTGCAGACCCTGGTCAGACGGTTCCTCCAGGAGCCGTTTGTTCTGTATCTACACTATTTGCCTAAGTATGTCTATCAGATTACTCAAGCTACTACTCGGTCGTGTATACGTTTGTTCTGTTGGTAGAATTACCCCCTGTAGCAAGAACTAAATTAAAGTTTGATCCCATGTATTGCTTTGTAGCGGACAGCGTTAGCCGAAATCATCTTTTAGGCGACAATATCCGACAGACGGTATCGAGGGTTTGGTGCAAAACCTCACTTTGTGAAGGAGTTACAATAGTTTTGCACCAAACCCTCGGTATCTACCTAATCCTCCTCAACTCTGAATGAAAGTGGCTGCTCAAAGATGGATCCGGTTCATTTTGAACCTCATTTCTATTTGATCAAGCTTTTGAGAAATCATTGACCGAGTGTCAAACAGCTTGGAATCCAAATCAGATGCCGAGTTACTCGGTGTCTCAATTGGATTCAAACTGCTTGCAAACGCGAATCAGGTCGTGCATAGCGAAAGAAGGGTTCAGGTGTGTATAAACATCATTTATTGCGTATTTGAAGATATAACGTAGTATGGTTTGCACTGACAAGTATAGATTTCTGTTTCCATGGCTGTTTGCACATGCACAATATTTGTCGTCAGCGAAATTTGTGTTGTCTGCTTCACGTTTCATAATTAGCTGCTTCAAATACAAGAACATGCTAACATGGCATCACGCACGTAAAAATCCTGGTTAACCCTTTCACTCATATAAAAGCGTCTTCACGCATTTGCAAACATAGCAGACCCAGATCAGACGGCTCCTATAGGAATCGTCTGATCAGGATCTGCTCTGTTGATTAATGGAATGATAAAGATCTTAATCTACATTTTGTGTCAAAGCAAAAAAAAATGGTTGAAATTTAAATTGTAACATTCAGCCAATTAATATTCATGATATCAGTATTTCTTACATGAATATTCAACAGAGAAGGAGTTAAACGTCGAGCCATTTAAAATATACACTATAGTATTTATAAGCCTTGACAAACGCACTAGACCCAGATCAAACAACTCCTTCAGAAGCTGTCTGGTCAGGGTCTGCTCTGTTTGCTTATGACATATAGATATGACTTTGCAGTTTCTGAAATGGCCAATTATTCCCGAGTTCATATGCCATTATAAAAATGAATTTAACAATGTACTCCATAAATACACCTTTCTATGCCTTTGGAAACAGAGTAGACCCAGATCAGACGACCCCTATAGGAGCCGTCTGGTCAGGATCTGCTCTGTTTGCATATGAATATATCAAAAATCCCTGTCCATGTTAATCTTATTAATATTCATGACGTCATTATTGTTTAGATAAATATTCATGGGGGAAATGGCTAATTAATATTCATGACTTCGTTTATTTTCTTACATGAATATTCACATAGTAAAGGTTAAACATTATCCCGAATACGCCCAGTAACGTGCAGTCAGCTGCAGGGCGAATCTTGGACAACTTTTACAAACAGTTTAGATCCAAATGAAACGTCGAGTAATTTCACATCTCATCAGGATCCGAACTGTTTTATATATTATTCTGAAAACGCCCAGTAACCTTCATTCTGCTGGAAGGCGTATCCGGCACAACTGTTGCAAACAGTTATTATCCAGATGAGACACCGAGTAACTCAGCACCCCATCACGATCCAACCTGTTTGATACACTGACCATATCTTTGATCCATAAATCAGCTTCGAAGTCTAAATGAAAAGATTTTGTTTGTAATTTACCACCGTTCTGTTCAGCAGACTAAAGTAGTCCCGGTTCTTTGGCGATGTATTCACGCCCGGCTGCTTTTTGTATTTGTGGACACGCCTGGAAAACTGAAAACTTTTAAGCGTTGATATGTGTCTGATGAAAACTATACCTGGGAAGTTAGAAAACTAACAAAGGTAACAATCTATTTTATTTAGATATTATATAATTTTGATCTAAATTTTAGTTTATATTTTAGCATTAAGCTTCCATTTGTCTCAACCCTTTACTCCATAAATACGCCTTTCTATGTCTTTGCAAATAGAGTAGACCCGTATCAGGCGCATGTAGGAACCGTTTGATCAGGGTATACATCCTTTGCTTATGCTATACTATAGCTATTATTTTACGGGTTTTGCCTATGTGCCATTATAACAAATTAATGCAAATAAAATTCCTGGTATCATTATTTCTTACATGAATACAATAAAGCCTCTCTATAACGGCCACTAAATTGCATCAAATATTTTGTGCTAAAGGCAGGTTGCTGCTTAAAGCAAAGTGAAAGAAAACAGAACGCTCCTATAGGAGCGTTCTGTTTTACTTTCACCTTGCTTTAAGCAGCCACCTTCCCTAAATACCAACTAATTGACACAATTTAGTGACTGTAATAGAGATGTTTTACTATTCATGGAGCTAAGGATTAAAGATCGGAAATGATACTTATTTGGGTACTCGGATAATCGTGGTGTTACTGTATTTATATAATCATACAATGCTTATTTGAACTAGATCCAGTTACAGTAGGTAAACGTGTCATACGAATAACATTGAATTAGAAGAATACAGTAAAAACATTCTAAACCGGACGTTAAATTTGGTATAAAAATTGGTCTGGGAGACAGGTTGCAGCTTAATGCAGGGTGAAAGTCATACAGAGAGCTCCTCTAGGAGCTTGTTGCATGAATTTCATCCTGCATTAAGCAACCACCTGCCTAAACGTATCTAAATTCTTCTCTATACATGTACTAGATATCCGGTTTAGAGTGAGTTTTACTGTACTAGTTGTTGCATTTAGCGGACTCTTCAATGAAACTACGGTCTACATTGTTAATCATTTATTCCATAGATACACCTTGTAGTGCATTTGAAAACAGGGAAGACCCAGATCAGATGAAACTGTAGGAGCCGTCTCCTCAGGATCCACTGTGCGTGTCTATCGATTAACACAGATCTGATACTCCAGTTTCTGTCATGGCCAAACATTCACGTGCTCATATGCCAGTATAAAATCATTTTGTAATTAATATTCATGACGAAAACCATTTCTTAATGAATATTCATGAGGTGAACACCAGCCGAAACATTTTAACCCATCCCATCATAGGCTATTTTTAGACCCAACCTATTTTAATAAATCTACCGAAAAGGAACATTAACTATAGCAAAGGAAAATGTTAGAATTATATGATATTGAACCATTGTGATAAATAGAGCATCATGCGACTATAGAGGACACTATAACACGAATGAATGAACGAATGAATGAATGAATAAACGAACGAACGAAAAAACGTAATCGTGAACGTACGCATAAATGAATGAATGAATGAATTATGATAACGATCCTGGTGAGATGATGATGATGAGGAGGGGGGTGAGGAGGAGGGGAGGAGGAGGAGGGAGGGAGAGGGAGGGGACGAGGGAGGAAGGGAGGGAGGTGAAGGAGGGAGGGAGGGGAGGGAGGGATGGAGGGGAGGATCATACAAAGCAACGCAATGGGGTCAAAATCACACTCATGTCCTCCTCAAATGAAACTTAATATTTTACCGCATGAATTTTCATGTGAGAAATAATGACATGATGAATATTAATTCTATGAACTATTAAACATGTAATATGGACACGGTAAGTTTTTGCTATGACAAAACTGTAGAATAAGATCTATGTTATTTCGAAAGCAATCGGAGCAGATCCCTGATCATTCAGCTCCTACAGGAGTCACCTGGTCTGGCTCTACTCTGTTTGCAATTGTGTTAAAGGGCGTTTAAATGAAATGCAGAGTTAAACTCGGCAGCCCTGACAAGGTGCATGTAGCTATATCCATATGGTAATACAAAATAAAAGAATATTTCTACAGGGGACGTCTGGTCTGGGTTAACTCTGTTTGTAAAGACACCACAGGCGTCTACATGTCAGGTAAAGAGTTATGGCCCGTGTCTATGTACATTAACTCATTCCCTCCTAGACTATTTTTAACCTCTTTGAATTAATCTACCGAAAAGGAGCATTAACTATAGAAAAGGAGAATTTTAGAATTGCGTAGTTTTGAAACCATTGTGATAAAAAGAGCATTTGCTCCTATGGAGCAAATGCTCTTTTTATCAAAATGGTTTCAAAGGATGAGTTTTACAGAGGCGCAAAACGGCGTCAGTAGGAGAGAATGGGTTAAATTGCAAATAAGAACTTCTAGTAAAGAATCATTGAGGATTTAAGACAGGTGGCTGCTTAGGTCAGAGTAAAAGTCATACTGAAAGCTCATAGAGGAGCTAACTGTATGACTTTCACCCTGCATTAAGCAGCCTCCTGTCTCCAAGACCGATGTTTATACTAAATTTTACGACCGGTTTAGAGGGTTTTACTGTATATCAAAGCATTGCTGGTCGGAACTTCTGGTAAAGAAGCATTCAGATATTTTTTAAGACATGCGACTGCTTAATTCAGGGTAGATGAGCTTTCTGTATTAAACGTTCACCCTGATTTAAGCTGTCACTTGCCACAAAGACGATATTTCTATCTATTTTAATGTTCAGAAAAGCGAGTGTTTACTGTATGGTGCACTGAATAATCGTGTGAAAATACATATACGGTCAAGGTCTGCTCTATTTGCTTATGGAATTATATAGATCTGATTTTACAGATTCTGCCAATACAAAGAGAAATCAGTATTCATGTACCATCATAAAATACAGTTGATACATGTTCATTATTTCTAACATGAATAAGCAACAGTGATTGAGTTAAATAGTTTTACCCCCCCCCCCAACACATATAGCTCTTTGATTATGTAACACACGGCTATGGTTCTTCCATATATAGCGTCTGTTGTAAAGGTTAGACAGTGCGTGAAGTTTGATCAGATGTCTAATATCAAACCGTTTTTTCGGATGTAAAATTAATATTTGCTGAAACTTTCATATTGAGCAATGATTACTTCTTGAAAAGTTACTTCCCATTCAATCATGCTGTTGAGAAACTATATACCCAGTGTCATTCATATTGGAGCCTGGTGAGATGAAGGGATTCACGGTGTCTCATCTGGACAGAGTTACAGATTTATATAAATGTGCGTACTCAAGTTTCTCCACCAAACCTTGTGTTGTGACCATCTTCGAGCCTACTCTAAAGAGTGGTCACAACGTACGGGTTGGCGGAGTAATATAGAAGTTGTTCTTGAAATGTTTTAATTTACGCATCTTATCTGGACTTCTGTCTGGATCTAAACTGTCGGGAATTGCAAATCAGGTCGCCCAAATGTTAAAATTTCCGACCGTATACAGTAAAACCTCTCTATAACGACCACTAAATTGTGTTAATTAGTTGGTATTTTGGGCAGGTGGTTGCTTAAAGAAAGGTGAAAGTAAAACAGAACGCTTCTGTAGGAGCGTTCTGTCTTACTTTCACCTTGCTTTAAACATCCACCTGCCTTTAACACAAAATACTTGATATAGTTTACTGGTCGTTATAGAGAGGTTTTTACTATACATGTACTTGTAAATGTGGACGTGGTCCCTATTTGCCCAAAACAACAACACGAAACAGGCAAACAAGCAAAGCAACTAAAACAAAACAAATAAGTATAGAGATAAATCTATTAACAACATGGTATGTATATAATGCATGTAGTAGAATTTAAAACTAAAATTCTAGCGCACAACAATGCACACATATAAAAAAGTCCAGGGGAAGTAAACGTCCACTAGTTCGTAATTAAAGCATCAAGTCTCGAAGAGCTCGGTAAAATTGCGAGATCTCAACATTGCACGGAGTGGTCGGATTGATTCGAACCCTTTAGTAAACTATTGAATTTCAATCAGAAATTGAAGAAAAATGTGAAAGTCGATGTGCAGTCTCGCGTTGTTTTCAAGGCCTCTGATAAAACTTTAAATACATGTAAACAAAATGCACAAATGCAACAGTCAAATCTCGCAATATTTGGATGTATTCCAGACAGAAACACAATAGATTTGTATAGGCCCCTCAGGGATCCAATCTGCAAGAACCGCCACAGTGAATCTTTATTTTATTTGGAAAAAAAGAAAAAGGCGCGGCGCGCGAGATCGCGATGGCATGATCAAGATTCCGTACCTAATACAATGTCTTATTCACTGGATGATAGTGATACTGATAAACTTTCAATTTTGACGCCCTTATGCTGATATAGATGATGATGATGATGACATAGTGATGGTCACAGGGGGCCATTTCGTGAAATGGCCCCCTGTGGTGATGGTGATGATGCTTCTGCTGCTTCTGATGCTGCTGTTGATGATGATGATATGATGATGATGATGATGAATATGACGATGATGATGATGATGATGATGATGATGATGATGATGATGATGATGATGAAATTGCTCTATTAACCTGTTATCATGTGTTGAAAGGGTTAAGCTATTCAGTATCAGACGTTTAGCAAACAGCGCGAGACTTAATAAATGGGATTCATTGTGTTGTTAATACATTATACGGCTCGGTGGAAAGAGTTAAGTATAGAGAGATTAGTTTCAATACAGCAAGTAAACCAAGTCAGTCGTGTAGACATGAAAACTACTTTCTTAAGCTGGAGGGGATGACAGTGTTCCTGCCCTTGTGGTTAATCCTTTATCTTATGAATATTCATGTAAGAAATAATGAATATATGAATATTAAATAGGTGAATTTTATAAAAAGTGTATGAACTATTGGTCTTGGCAGAAAACGGCAGAATTCGATTCATGCATGTATCATCTCATATAGAAAACAGCTATCTGATCTGGGTCATCTCTGTTTTCAAATGCTTACTTTATAAAGTAATTTTAACTGTCAGGGGAGTATATAATCCATATAGTACTTTTAGCAAATTGTAGTGGTTGCTTTATAAAGTAATACTCTATATAGTATTTTACACAATCTGACTTATTTTAACCGTCCGGGGAGTACATATTTTATATAGTACTTTACACAAGCTGTGGTGGTTACTTTATAAAGCAATTTTAACAGCCGAGGAAGTATATACTCTATATAGTACATTACACAATCTGGGGTGTTTACTTTATAAAGTAAGTTTAACAGTCTGAGTAGTGTATACTTTATTTGGTACTTTACACGATATGTGATGGTTACTTTATAAAGTAATATAAACAGTCGGGGAGAGCATATACTCTATATAGTACTTTACACAATATGGCCTGTTTACTTTATAAAGTTATTCTAACAGTCAGTGTAGTAGGGTATATACTCTATATAGTACTTTATACGACCTATCAATCTGGCGTATTCACTTTATAAAGTATTCTTAACCGCCTGGGAGTATATACTCTATATAGTACTTTATACGACCTGTCAATCTGGCGTGTTCACTTTATAAAGTATTCTTAATCACCTGGGAGTATATACTCTATATAGTACTTCATACGACCTGTAAATCTGGCGTGTTCACTTTATAAAGTATTCTTAATCACCTGGGAGTATATACTCTATATAGTACTTTATACGACCTGTCAATCTGGAGTGTTCACTTTATAAAGTATTCTTAATCACCTGGGAGTATATACTCTATATAGTACTTTATACGACCTGTCAATCTGGCGTGTTCACTTATAAAGTATTCTAAATCACCTGGGAGTATATACTCTATATAGTACTTTATACGACCTGTCAATCTGGCGTGTTCACTTTATAAAGTATTCTTAATCACCTGGGAGTATATACTCTATATAGTACTTTATACGACCTGTCAATCTGGCGTGTTCACTTTATAAAGTATTCTTAATCACCTGGGTGTATATACTCTATATAGTACTTTATACGACCTGTCAATCTGGCGTGTTCACTTTATAAATTATTCTTAATCACCTGGGAGTATACACTCTATATTGTACTTTATACGACCTGTCAATCTGGCGTGTTCACTTTATAAAGTATTCTTAATCAACTGGGAGTATACACTCTATATAGTACTTTATACGACCTGTCAATCTGGCGTGTTCACTTTATAAAGTATTCTTAATCACCTGGGAGTATACACTCTATATAGTACTTTATACGACCGGTCAATCTGGCATGTTCACTTTATAAAGTATTCTTAATCACCTGGGAGTATACACTCTATATAGTACTTTATACAACCGGTCAATCTGGCGTGTTCACTTTATAAAGTATTCTTAATCACTTGGGAGTATACACTCAATATAGTACTTTACACAATCTGGCGCGTTCACTTTATTACGTTATTTTAACAGACGGGGTAAAATATACTCTATATACAGTAAAACCTCTCTATAACGACCACTACATTACATGAAATATTTTGTGTTAAAGGCAGGTGGCTGCTTAAAGCAATGTGAAAGTTAAACAGAACGCTCCTATAGGGGCGTTCTGTTTTGCTTTCACCTTGCTTTAAGCAGCCACCTGCCCTAAATTCGAACTAATTAACACAATTTAGTGGCCGTTATAGAGAGGTTTTACTGTAGTGCTTTACACAATCTGGGAGGGTTACGTTATAATGTAAATTTTAATAGTCTGGGCAGTATATACTCCGTTATAGTACATTTTGCTATTTTGAGTGTAATGTTTGTTTTATATTAATTTATCAGAACCTCCCGGTATACACGATGGGTCTCCCAGCTGTGATATTTTCGCTAGCGCTCTGTCTGTCACAGGTAAGATGAATAACATATTACAAAAAACCTGTAACCCTTCGTTCAAACATTTGAGAATCTATTTTCCAAGTATCTAACAGCTTGGTTCGTGACGAAAAGTCTGTATTTCCCCATGATTAAGCTTTAACCCTTTCGGCGCCAACTTTCTGATTGTCGTCTGTAAAATAAGGAAATGAGATAAATAAATACAAATTTCAAAGGAATACAGCACAGATAGAGATCTAGAGATTGAGACAAAAAGTGAAGCCCCTGGCCAGACACCGCCTTGAAAAGGCGGCATCTGATCTGGGACTGCACTATTTCTCGCCTTTTTGCGACATTGGCGGAGAAAGGGTTAATCCATTAATATGCCCTTAACACCTTTGCAAATAGACTAGATCCATATCTGATGGCTCCTTTAGGAGCCCTCTGATCAGAGTCTGCTGTTTGCTTCTGAAATTATCATAGATCTGACTCAACAGATTCTACCAATGGCAAAACCGCCAATTTAAAATTCAGCTAATAAATATCCATTATGTCATGATTTCTTATATTATACTCAACAGGGTTAACAAATGACAAACGATACATTGACATTTTTCACCAATAACTCCTACACAGATATCATTTACGTCAGTGGTGATTAATCGACTGATCCATCAAGCTAACCATCCATCCATCCATCTATCTATCCATCCATCCATCCATCCATCCCTCCATTCATTCATTCATTCATTCATTCATTCATTTATTCATTCATTCATTCGTCCATTTGTTTGTTCTTTCGTTCATTCATTCATTCATTTCATTCATTCATTCATTCATTCATTCATTCAGCCTTCCTAATTTCCTATCTGTCTAATCTTACAACCTTTATTAATGACACGTATATTTTTCTTGCAGATTGCCTGCCTGGTAGATGCCAATGCAATAAATATTAACTGTAAGTTCAGCAATTCATTTTAATCAATCAGTTTCCGTAATAAAGTCCTAAGACCAGTACATATCAAAGCATATTAGTATAGATGACCCTGTGCTATCGATGTATAGTTAAACCTCTCTATAACGGCCATTAAATTGAGTTAATTAGTTTGTTTTTAGGGCAGGTGGCTGCTTAAAGCAAGGTGAAAGTAAAACAGAACGCTCCTACACAAAATACTCGATGCAATTTAGTGACCGTTATAGAGAGGTTTTACTGTAATACCATTATTTCAGTATATGAAGGAGGGGTCCCACAAAAGCCGTCTGATGTGGGTCTGCTCTGTTTGCAAAGGCGTATAAAGGCGTATTTATGGAGTAAAGGGCTAAATGAAAGTGGTAGCTTAATGCAAGTAGAATACATATTATGCGCAAAGCTTCTGTATTAATTTTGCCAAATTTTACGAAACAACCAATCTATAAAACTATTCCTGGAAGTACTCACTGTTGTCCTTTATGAGTTTACCACATACATATGACATTGTATGTTATTTGCTGATTGTATAGCGGTGCACTACTGTGTTGGTCAACCAGGAAATACGATGTGGACTCAGATTCGATTTTTTGACGCTAACGCCAATGCCTTACGTTTCGATGCCTTGGACGAAAATAGCATCACTATGAATGGCTGCTCAAGAACGGGTTCTGGAACAGCCGGATCACCCTGGGTGGTGACAACCACTGTGAATCTTAATGATGACAGTGAAACCAACCCATGTGGGGTTGAACCGGTAGGTAACGTTAAAACCTGCTTTCATCGACCATAATGCAGAAAATAAATTGTGGGCCTTTACAGCAAAGGTGTGTGGGTGGGGTAGGGGTGGATGTGGGGGTGGGCTTAATAAAAAAATAATGCAGAAAGCTCCAAAATGAGTATCTACTTCAACTTATTAATATGCTTTTAACAAATAATGACATCATGAACATTTATAGCCTAAGGGTTTGTTAGTATGTGATGACTTTCCCTACCTTGGTATTAACTATGGAATCAAATCCGTATAGTTCAATAAGCAGACCCTGATCAGATGGTTCCGACAGGAAGGGCTAAACATTGTCTGGTGGTTATTTATTCTACATCTTACTTTACACATTCGCGGAATATTTACTATATAAAGTACTTTACAGTCTGGAAGTTGATTTTCTTGATTTTTTCTTTTTACAGTAAAACCTCTCTATAATGGTCACTACATTGTGTTAATTCGTAGGTATTTTGGGCAGGTGGTTGCTTAAATCAGGGTGAAAGTAAAACAGAACGCTCCTATAGGGGCGTTCTGTTTTACTTCAGCTTGCTTTAAGCATCCACCTGCTTTCAACACAAAATAATTGATGTAAATTAATGGTAGTTATAGAGAGGTTTTACTGTATATAGTAATATACAGTAAGACCTCTCTATACCGGAAGTTAAATTTGGTATAAATATTGGTCCTGGAGAAAGGTGACAGCTAAATGCAGTGTGAAAGTCACACAGAAAGCTCACCTGCATTAAGCAACCACCTGCCTAAAATTATCTAAATTCATTTCTGCTATAATTCCGGTTTAGAGTGGTTTTACTGTACACAATCATGGGTGGAGGGGTTGTTACCCTAGATAGTACTTTACACAGTCGAGTGGGTATTTACTATTTACTATATATAGTTCGTTACAAAATCTGGGTGTATATACTTTTTACAGTTCATTACACAATCTAGGGGCAATCACTCTATATGGTACTTTGCAGTCGGGGTATTTACTCTTAAAGCTCTATACACAGTCTGTGGGTTCTTTTGTTTAAAGTACTTTAAACAGTATGTGTGGGTAGTTACTCTTTAAAGCACTTTAAACAGTCTGTGTGGGTAGTTACTCTTTAAAGTACTTTAAACAGTATGTGTGGGTAGTTACTCTTTAAAGCACTTTAAACAGTCTGTGTGGGTACTTACTCTTTAAAGTACTTTAAACAGTATGTGTGGGTAGTTACTCTTTAAAGCACTTTAAACAGTCTGTGTGGGTACTTACTCTTTAAAGCACTTTAAACAGTCTGTGTGGGTAGTTACTCTTTAAAGCACTTTAAACAGTCTGCGTGGGTAGTTACTCTTTAAAGCACTTTTCTTTTAAAGTACTTTATGTAGTATGAAGGTACTTTATTCCATAAAGTATTTTACAATCTAGGGTATTTACTCTATAAAGTATTTTATATATTATACGGGCATTTACTGTATAACATACTTTATATAACATGTGACTATTTACTCTGTAAATTAACTTATATAGTGCGTTGGCATTTACTCTATATAATACTTTATAAAGCATGTGTGTATTTACTCTATATTATACTACAAGTATATATGTCATGTGGGTATTTACTCTATATACATGTAGTACTATATATAGTCTGTGGGTATTTACCTTTAATACTCAGGGGATGGGGTGCTATAAAAAGATCGTAACTTCTTCATTAAAAGTCTGAGGGTTTGATGACCGGCACTCTGTGAAAACTACATGTAAAAACATCCGATGGGACAAGCTCGGTTCCTCTGAATACTATTGCTTGGGGAAGAGGGATAGCCACTGGGGTTTTTAATCAGACAGTAGCTTAATGCAGGACAAAAGAGACACAGAAACAATTATACTTGTGCGGATGTTTAGCCCTTCGAATGCTGAATATTCATATCATGGCCAGGTGGCTCCTACACATAGTTCCTACCAGTACTATTTTACTGAAAGTTGTCGGCCATCCTGGAAGGCTAAAACAGTATGTATTTATAATACAAGAATAGGAGCGTTATTTTTATTTTTTAATAACTTTCTTATTTTTCATCCTTTCACAATGGTTGATACCTAATTGGAAACCTTTAAAAACACATAGTTTTATTATGTTTTTAAAAATTAAAAAATATTGATAACAAAATATTTATTTTGAATGCAAGATTTGTATTTTTATGTAAATATCGGCTGAGTAAAACATGTGTAAGTGAAGTGCTCATAGTTTCTTGTAATGACCAAACATTTAAAAACTAAGTACATATTTAAAATATGAATGTTGTTAGCTTAAAAATGATACCAATTCCATTTTGATAGGATGAAAAATAAGAAAGTTATTAATAAAACTTACGCTCCTATTCTTTCATTATAAATACATACTGTTTTAGCCTTTCAAGATGGCCGCCATTTATAAGTACATGTAAAATGGTATCAGGGGGGGGGGGGGCTATGTTTTGGAACCCTCTGATCTGGGTCTACATTAATTGCAAACGGTAACTAACTCGTTATGTCCCTCATTGACTCCTTCTATGAATCACGCCCCTGTGTTTCTTGTTTTCAGATGAACAGTCCGAATGGCAAGCTTTACATATGGGTATTCAAGGCCTACTCTTATCAGCCAGGAGAGATCCATGTCGGACGTGAATTCATACTGACATCAACCTGTAACTCCGCCACTGCTCCTGAGAACGGAATGGTTAACACAGTTGCCATATTTGGGTCAGTAAACCCATTTAATGCCAGTGGATTCTTCCTTGCTTATATATTGGATAAGTTCATTTTCTATCTAAGGGATGCCTGGTCTAAAGTTTCATTTTCGTTTTGTTTTATATTGAAATTCCTATCAGCAAATAGTGTAGACTCTGATCAGACGCCGCATAATGCGGCGTCTGATCAGAGTCTACACTGTTTGCCTACATCCAATATGTGGGATCGTGGGCACACATGGGTTAAATATTTCCCTCTAATAGACGATTTTTTGGCATATTTTCAAACAGGGTAGCTTTAGACCAGACCACTGTAGTAGGAGCCGTCTAAAAAGGGTCCGCCCTGATTGCCTATTGAGTTATCATGCTAAGCATTGGCAAAAAGCTTGGATCAGTATAAGTAACAGAGTAAATTGGCATCTCATCTGGATCCAAGCTATTTGACACTCGGTCTAACGCTTGTACGAATCAGAAGAAATTAAAATGTTCAACAAGTGAGAGGTTTGGCATACATATTTGTTCAACAAGTGAGAGGTTTGGCATACATATTTGTTCAACAAGTAAGAGGTTTGGCATACATATTTGTTCAACAAGTGAGAGGTTTGGCATACATATTTGTTCAGTACGCTAAGGATGAAACCTTTTCCTGCTCTATGTTTATTCCGATTTTCTACATCTTCTTAAAGTAATGGGCAAAATAGTTATTGTGAAATATGGAAGGTGGAACATTGTAGTCATTTTAGAAGCTAAAGAAACAAATATATTAAATTCCATTAGCAAACAAAGCAGACCCTGATCAGACGGCTTTTTATAATGGGTTAATACGCAATATGTAAACATTTGCGTCAGTTAACGTAACCCTTTTCCTGTTCTATATTTATTCCAAATTTCAATACATACTGAGTATTCATGGCCAAAATGGTTATAATGAAATATGAAACGAGGAACATTGTAGCCATTTTAGACAGAAAAAAAAGAAATATCTTAAATTACATTAGTAAACAGAGCAGACCCTGATCTGGGTCTACAAGATCTTAATTTATGATAAGGCATTACTATATAACGTAACTATACAATCTAGCAGTGTGTTGGGAATATTGAGTATGGGTCATACCTACATAATTATGCATTGTTTTGAATGAGTTCTCTTGTCTCCTGCCTAATGTTTAGATTATCTCGTATGAGGCATACCTATATAACCAAGCATTGTTTTGAGTAAGTACTCTTGTCTCCAGCCTAATGTTTAGACTATTGAGTATGAGGCATACTTAAACCATCTACCATTGTTTTGAGTTAGTGCTCTTGTTTCAAGTCATTGTAATGTTTAGAGTGTTGCACAGTAAACCCCTTTAAACCATGCATTCAAATCAGCATGAATGCCGGCCTGTAAGGCAGGTGGCAGCTTAACACAGGGTGAAAGTCATGCAGAAAGCTCCTCTAGGAGCTTTTTGCACAACTTTCACCCTGCATTAAGAAGCTACCTGCCTAAAAGTATATATAGTTTTCTGCACTAGAATTCAGGTCAGATGGTTTTTATTGTACGAGCTAGATCTTTGTTCTCGTTATAGTTAGACTGGTGAATATAACAAAATCAATCTAGCAATGTATCATTGCCTTCAATAAAGTTTTTTTATTCTTGATATTCAGGAATGTACCTTTCCAAGCTCGTGCAAGGAACCAACAGCAAGTTACGGGTCCTAATACATTTGCGCAAGACTCAAGTATTGATCTAGTGACAACAATGTACACAGAAGGGGCTGATACTCCACCAGGTGATTTAAAATGATTATTAATGATTATTTAACCCTTTCCCTTTCCTGTGTTTTTTCCAAATTTCAGTACCTACTGAATATTTATGGACGTAATAGTTACAATGAGATATGTAAGGTGGAACATTGTAGCCATTTTAGAAAGTAAAGAAACAACTCTTTCAAATTCAATTATCAAACAGAGTATACTCTGATCAGATGGCATCTATAGGATCCGTCTGATCTGGGTCTTCTCTGTTTGCAAATGCACGAAAACACATTTATATGAAGAAAAGGGTAAAGCGGAAATAAAAAATAACAATTTATATGATATCGGTCCTTAACCCATTCCCTCATATTGACGACTTTTGACGACTCTGTAAAAGTCGCTTTGTGAAACCATTGTGATAAATAGAGCATTTGCTCCTGTAGGAGCAAATGCTCTATTTATCACAATGGTTTCAAACTACAAAATTCTCCAATTTTCATTTTCTCTAGTTAATGCTCCTTTTCGGTAGATTGATTCAAAGAGGTTGTATCTAAAATAGCCTATTAGGTAATGGGTTAAAGAGTAACAACATGGGCAGTAAATACAGTACAACCCCTCTAAACCGGACATTAAAATTAAATTAGTGTAATATCGATCTTGGAGACTGGTGTCAGCTTATTGTGGAGTGAAAGTCATGCAGCAAGCACCTCCAGTACTTTCATCCTGCATTAAGCAGCCACCTGCCTCAAAATATCTGATTTATTCTCTACTAGAATTCCGGTTTAGAGCGTTTTTTACTGTATACTACATTCACAATATCGTTTGTAGGTTTTTTCTATGTATTGACACTATTCAATGTTCCTAAGAAAATGTGACACAGTAAACCTCCTCTAAAACTAAACCGGAATTTTTAGGCAGGTTGGAGCTTTCTGCATGATTTCATCCTGCATTAAGCTGCCAGCTCTCTTACATGCTATCATTCATACTGTTATGTCTGGTTTGGAGGGGGTTTACTGTACATACAAATGTTCAACATTCCCGAGCCTGCTGAAAAAGGGCCTGCTTAACCCATTACCTCGCGGGCTATCTTTAGACCAAACCTCTTTGAATAAATCTACTGAAAAAGAGCAATAGGAAGGGATAAAATAGAATGGTGTAGTTTTTAAACCATTATGACAAATAAAGCATTTGCTCCTATGGAGCAAATGCTGTATTTATCACAACGGTTTTTAAAAGTGACGTTTATAAGGTCGTCAAAAGGCGCCAATAAGAGAGAATGTGTTAACCCTTCCCCTTATGTAAGCGCATTTTGAAGCATCTGCAAACAGAGTAGACTCAGATCAGAGGGAGCCGTCTGATCAGGGTCTGCTCTGTTTGCTTATGATGTAATATAGATCTGATTCTACAGATTCTGCCTGAGGCAAAATGTCATGTGGTCATATGCCATTATAAAAAAAATAATGTTGTTAATATTAATGACGTCATCATTTCCTACATGAATATTCATCACAGAAAGGGTTAGACTCTGGTACAGTATCTGTTTACTTTCCATTCGTTAAAACGTTTGAGAAACAATTGGCCAGTTTGGATCCTGATGAGACGCTGAGTTTTTAATCTTTAGCCTGCTATGGGAGGATGAGTGATTACCTATGCAAACAGTTTGGATCCAGATGAGACGCCGAGTAACTCGGCGTCTCATCAGGATCCGAACTATTTGACACACTGATTGAAGTTTGGTAGACAAATGGATTATAGCTTGAATTTTGAAATTGTAGGCTAAAGGTTAATACTGTCTCATCTGGATCCAAGCTGTTTGCAAATGTTTGTCAATTGTTACTTGATAGGCGAAGGATTATTCCGTGTACAGAAAGTTTTGCCATGTACAGTAAACCCCCACTAAACCGGAGTTCTAGTAGAGAAGAAGTTAGATACCTTTAGGCAGGTGGTTGCTTAATACATAGTGAAAGTCATACAGAAAGCTCGTAGACTTTAACCCTGCATTAAGTTGCTCTACGAGCTTTCTACATGACACCCTGCATTAAGCTTCCACCTGTCTCAAAGACCGATTTGTATACCAAATGTAACGTCCGGTTTAGAAGGGGTTTACTGTATGTGTAATGTATTAGTTTGTTAACCTTTAGCCTGCTGAGCAAATTATTTTTACAGAATTTTTCACCCACTACATTTTCAAAATTCTAGATATAATCAGTTAGTCTACCAAAATACTACCAGGGCGTCAAACAATTTGGATTCTGATGAGACGCCGAGTAAGTCGGTGTCTCATCTGGATCCAAACTGTTTGCGTAGGTATTCACTCATCCGCCCATAGCAGGCTAAAGGTTAAATGCAAATTGTAATTTTTGGCAATGTTTACGTATCTGTAACGTCAATATTCCCGATATCCAATGTCCGTAATGCTTATTACTATAATATATTTAGTTTTTGGAATGTTGTACTAGGATGTTCTGGGATATTCATATACAGTAAAACCCCTCTAAATCGGACTTTAAACCGTTACTCCATGAATATTCATGCAAGACATAATGACTTCATGAATATTAATAAGTATTATTTTTATAATGACACATGGAAATAGGAATATCTGTACGTGGCAGAATCTGTAGAATCATATCTATATTATTCCATAAGCAAACAGAGCAGACCTTGATCAGACAGCTCCCACATGAATCGTCTGATCTGGGCCCTCTCTGTTTGCAAAGGCGTAGAAATGCGTATTTATAGAGTATCGGGTTGAGCAAAGAGAAAATTAGATCTCAGGTAGATGCGTAATGTTGGATGAAAGTCATATAGACAATTTCTGCATGGTCTTTACCCAGCTTTAAGCTGCAATCTCGTATAAATAGCAAAATACTAATACTTATTTGAGTTGTTGAATTACTGCACAATGGAATGGAGTACATGTGTTTCATAGGAAAATAAAGTATAGTTAAACAGTGTACAGTAGAACCCGTCCTAAGCGGTCACTCCTTTATTGAATGTAGGAGCCTTAAAAGCAGATGGAGCTGAATGCAGGACAAAAGTACATGTAATGCAGAAAGCTCCTATAGTAACTCATATACTTACTCCAATACTCCTGTGTCCAATAAATGAATGAGAGCCTAAGACAGGTTCTACTGTATTTGACCAGTACATCACGTAAGGTATTATTGTAATGTCCCTTGTGTCTTTTATGGCATGTAGCTCTGAGAGGTGCTGGGGGTTATTACAACAAGGAGTGCTACTCTGCCACACACCAGAACATGCAACGGGACAGAGAGAGGTTCATTGAGAACGGGTAAGCCTTTCAAAGGTCTAGATAAGACGAGTATGTAGACGGAACACTAGATAAGATAAAGGGAATCATTACCCAGAGCACTAGACAAGATAAAGGGAATATTTAGCCAGAACACTAGACAAGGTAAAGGGAATCCTTGGGCAGACCACAAGATAAGATAAAGGAAATCCTTAGACAGAACACTAGATAAGATAAAGGGAATCATTGGGCAGATCACTAGATAAGATAAAGGAAATCCTTAGACAGAACACTTGATAAGATAAAGGGAATCTTTAAGCAGAACACTAGATAAGGTGAAAAACAATATAAGGTAAGGGGATTTGTGAGCAGAACATTGGATAAGATAAGCGATTTTTTAGACAGAATATTAGATAAGATAATGAGAATATTTAGACAGAAAAGGAGATTCTTTAGGCAGAAGACTAGATAAGATAAGGTGAATCTTTAGGCAGAACACTAGATAAGATAAGGTAAATCTTTAGGCAGAACACTAGATAAGATAATGTGAATCTTTAGGCAGAATACTAGAGTAGATAATGGAAATCTTTAGGCAGAACACTAGATAAGGGGAGCATTTAGCCAGGAATGAAGATAACAGGAGGACAGTAAAGTTCCTCTAAACCTGGATGCTCAATTTAGTATAACTATCAGTCTTGGAGACAGGTGGCAGCTTAATGCAGGGTGAAAGTCATGCAGAAAGTGTAGGGGCTTTCTGTACGACTTTCATCCTGCATTAGCCTAAGCAGCCATCTACCTAAACTATCTAAACTCTTCTTTCTTAGAATTCCGGTTTAGATGGGTTTACTGTATTTGGCAGGGTTCTGGATCACAGGAGAGCCAGAGTTCTAGAGAAACATTGGTGGTTATTTAGGGAGTACATGGGCATTACTATCCAAAAGAGGTTTAAATAAGATAATGGAGCCGTCTGATCTAGGTCTACTCTGGTTAACATTCCGTTACAAGGCATATCTATGTGGTAAAGAATTGTTCGATGTTAAATCGATGATCGATGGATTTTCTGTTTTCAATGATGACATGCTTAGAGTAGAACCTCTTAAGCCGCAATCAAAATGAGGTCTAATTATGGGTCTGTAAGGCAGGTGGAAGCCTAATGTAGGTCAAAAAATCCAGAAATCTCCTGTATTTCTCCTATAGTCCTATGTTCAATAAATGAATGCCCGATTAACTCTTTCGGCGACAATGTCGCCTGTTGGCACCATTGAAAACAGTGCAGTCCCAGGTCAGATGCCGTCTTTTCAAGGCGGTATCTGACCTGGGACTTCACTGTTTTCTGTATTATTTAAGCCCAAGCTTACAGTTTTTTTTAAAAACATATGTTTTACTAATATACCTTTATTATTTAGTTTAGAATTATATTTAACATGAAATAATTATTGCAGACGACATCTTTAAATTTGGCGCCAAAAGAGTTATGACAGATTCTACTGTATAATTATGTTGCTAATCGCTTACAAGGGCGGACATCTAAATTCTGAGCCCTAGCTAGAATTGGTATTTAGAAAACTGTGAAAAAATTACTTTCATAGTTCTTTGTCAGATACCATTTTGCTGTTGCTCATCAGAATATTCTCGGACAGTCGATTCGACGACTCAAGAAAGATTGACGTTTGTGGAGTAAAAAAGATAACTGAGATTTTTTAGGCCAGTGCTTCTTAATACAGGTGGCGGTGGTGGTTGGTAGTGGTTGGGGAGAGTTCCCAGAGGAGTTTCCTGCATTATACCCTGCTCTAGGCTGCTACCAGTCTAAAGACCAATAACAAAACTTATTTCAGTTAGCGAGGTTTTACTGTAAAATAAGTTTATAAGTGTACACTACAATAGAAACCTGCCTTAAGCGACCATCCATTGAATGAACACAGAACTTTTCTTGAAAATCAGGTTGTGGCTTAATGCTTTGCAAAAGTAATGCAGAAAGCTCCTATAGAACCTATTTTAAAGCCCAGACTTAGATATATTTTAATGGTAGCTCAACTGTACTACTAAATAAGGTCTAAACTTTTATAAACCTTTCCCAGGTGTCCAGTGCCAGGCGCGAGTTTGGCCTCAACCGGTTTTAGTCTGGTCGGTTCATCATCTGACAGTCCTGTTCAGTTAGTGGCGACCGCCACGGCAACAACTATAGCAGGAAGGAAGCAAATATACGTTGAGTGTGAGGTTGCCAAGTGTATCGATGACAACAACGTGTGCTGTGATGACGTATGTTGTTACACCAGGACTTAATTCTATTATTCTGCTAACAGAGCCAATACACGTGTACAGTTAACCCCCTATAAACCGGACGTTAAATTCAGCATAAATATCGGTTTAGAGACAGGTGGCAGTTTAATGCAGGGTGACAACCATGTAGAAATATCTACAGGAGCTTTCTACATGCCTTTCGCTCTGCATTAATCATGCACCTGCTAAAAAGACCTAAATTCTTCTTTAATTAAAATCCTTAGAGGGGTTTTACTGCGAATCGTTTTTTTTACTTTTCTCTGTATGTTCGATCTCTAGCCTGTTTGTTTCCCTTTAGTACTTTCTTTCTCCAATTTGTCGATTCGGCAGGACACCTTTCTGGTATGGAGTAGGTCCGCACTGCGCTAGACAATTCTACCAATGTTTTTATATGATTTTGTTTGATCTGAACCCCTTTCCTAAAGAATATTCATGTAAGAAATAATGATATCATGAATATCACTTGCATGAATTCTGAAGATGACATATGAACAAGAGAATAGTTGACCATTGTAGAAACCGAGGAATCCAATCTATATTGTTTCATAAGCTAACAGGGCAGACCCTGGTTAAATGACTCCTACAGTATCAGCCTGAGCCGGGTCTGCTTAACCCATTCCCTCATATTGACGACTTTTAGCGACTCTGTAAAAGTCACTTTGTGAAACCATTGTGATAAATAGAGCATTTGCTGCTATAGGAGCAAATGCTCTATTTATCACAATGGTTTCAAACTACAAAATTCTATTTTTTTCCTTTTCTCTAGTTAATGCTCCTTTTCGATAGATTAATTCAAAGAGGTTGTATCTTAAAATAGCCTATGAGGTAATAGGTTCATATGCAAATGCGTTAAAATGTATCAGGTAAAGGATTTATAATATATTTAACCCTTTACTCTATGAATATTCATGTAAGAATTAATGGACTCATGATTATTAATTAGATTAAATCTTATAACGGCACGTGAACACATGAATGTTGGCCATGGCAGAGACAGTAGAATCACAATTATATTATTTCATTAGAAAACAGTCCAGGCCCTGATCGGGCGGCTCAAACAGGGGCGATCTAGACACAACGACATCATGGATATCAATTACATGATGTATTAAAACAGAAACTGTAGAATCAGATCTACATCATTTAATAAGCAAACGGAGCAGACCCTGATCAGATGACTCCACCAGAGGACATCCGCACTGTTTGTAAATGCGCCATACCGTATCATAGTGAGTGACATGTTATATCTGTTGGATAACAGTAAAACCTCTCTATAACGGCCACTAAATAACATCAAGTAGTTTGTGTAAAAAGGCAGGTGGCTGCTTAAAGCAATGTGAACGTAAAACAGAACGCTCCTATAGGAGCGTTCTGTTTTACTTTCACCTTGCTTTAAGCAGTCACCTGCCCTAAATACCAATTAATTAACATAATTTAGTGGTCGTTATAGAGAGGTTTTACTGTATATCTAATGTTAACAGATACTTTTCTTTACTTGCAGCCATGTACAGCAATAACAATAACAAATGGTCTGTGCACAAATGATGCTAACGTACAGGATACGGGAGTTACATTACAAACCGACTTCAATGTCCAAGAGTAAGTTACATAAATCACCCTATGTTCGCACGTCTTCTTTAACCATTTATTCCATGAATATTCATGTAAGAAATATAAAGACATCATAAATATTAGTTGGATTATTTGTTATAAGAGTACATTGACATAGAAATCATGTAGGCAACACTACGCTTTGAAGCCTTTCTTAAACAGTGTATGAAACCTGTTTCAATAACGTAACATTTTGAAGCCTGCTTAGAGTATGCTCCAAGCCCGTGCTCAAGCACTATGTGTCTTCAGCAAACTTGCTTCAGACCGAATATAACTCCAGGCTATTTCAGTCAGAGCGATGCTATCTCAATGCCTCTGAGACCGCTATGAAATAGCAGTGTAAAATTATTATAAGGCTGGCTGGACAGTCTAAACGTGCAATTTTCATGCCCAAAGAGAGAACTCCAAGGATAGTTACTTAGCACATTCACATGTACCTATATTATAAGCAAACAGAGCAGACATTGATCAGACTGCTCCTACAGGAGCTGTCTGATCTGGGTCTACTCTGCTTGCAAATGTGTACAAATATGTATTTATGTAGTAAGGGTTAACCCTTTACTAGACAGAT
This sequence comes from Azorinus chamasolen, assembly GCA_963576725.1. Classification (NCBI taxonomy): domain Eukaryota; kingdom Metazoa; phylum Mollusca; class Bivalvia; order Cardiida; family Solecurtidae; genus Azorinus; species Azorinus chamasolen. Next base: position 88,513,109 of record OY755243.1, on the reverse strand, counting down.
ACATATTTTCACACCTTCGCAAACAGAATAGACCCAGCTGAGATGGCTCCTGTCTACAGTTTTTTTACTATTGTACAACCCCCCCCCCCCCCTGTTCATATTGCCAGTTTAGAATTGAAGCTAATTGATATCAATCCATGACTTATTTCTTATATGAATATTCATGAGCCAAAGAGTCGACAGGACGTTAGATAACAGGAGTACGTATATTGGAAAAGTAGGTACAGTTTGTATTTCTAAATCTACTCAGTATGCTACGCATTGGATTTGCCATTTTGACGCGATTCTAATGAGTAGTTACAAATGAGGACTTGACAAACAAATAAGATAATAATAATAATAATAATAATAATAATAATAATAATAATAATAATAACCGAGGATTTTCAAAACAAATAAGATAATAATAATAATAATAATAATAATAATAATAATAATAATAACCGAGGATTTTCAAAATAGGTGGTAGCTTAATGCAGGACAAAATTCATACAGACAGCTCCTATATATATTGCATTAAGACAATCACCTGCTTTTACAGTCTATCATGTGGTCGCTGTTTGTGTCTTCCGTAGTGATCTTGGCCATTGATGTGAATACAGTAAAACCTCTCTATAACGGCCATTAAATTGTGTTAATTAGTTGGTATTTAGGGCAGGTTACTGCTTAAAGCAAGGTGAAAGTAAAACAGAACGCTCCTATAGGAGCGTTCTGTTTTACTTTCACTTTGCTTTAAGCAGCCACCTGCTTTTTTACACAAAATACTTGATGTAATTTAGTGGCCGTTATAGAGAAGTTTTACTGTATTGGTTTAAACATATTTTATTTATAAATATTTGCATGAATATTGTAATGATAACACAAAGGAAAAGAAAAGGATGGAAACGAAAGCAAGACTGCTTATTGTGTTTCTCTCCCAACACCGTAAAAAACTACACTCGCTTTATGCAGAAATGACTGCAAGTTGTTGAACTATGTTAATTGCACTGAAAAACTAAATTAGTTCAGCCGAATATATCAGCTAACACAAAAACGTTTTAGAGAAAGATAAATTAGAAGAAAAAAGAAAAATAAATAGATAAAAAAGAAACGATAGTTGACACACATATGTGGAGAGGTCTAGGATTCTGAGCAGAACAAGCATACCGGTATTCGAAAGAAGATGAGCGTTACCGAGTTTATCAGAATCGTTTTGAGGTTTGGATAAACTGATGTACGGTTTCAACTATAATGATGTCTGTACCATAATTTAAAAGAGGGTCACCAAACAGAAAGACAGAAAGGGGCGGAGTAGTGAATCTGGCAACATCATCAAAAAGTTGTTTCCTTTGGTTGGTATATTTGCAGCAGCTTAGGAAGAAGTGCGATGCGTTCTCAACAAGGCCACAAGTACACAAGGCAGTGTCAGATATGTTCTTTGAGAAGAGGTCATAGTTCAAGGAACTGTAGTTTGTACGGAGCCTTGTGTGCATGAGCTTCTGTTTTCTGACACCGTAATAAAATGTTTAGGAACAGTTGGCAGATTGCTATTCAAAGACAGTTTTGAATGCATATAGAGTAGAAGATTGCTTTGCATTTTCGGGGAGATTGTTCCATTCCTGTATTGTTGCAGGGAGGTATTTACAGTAAAACCTCTCTAAAGCGACCACCAAACAGGTCTAATCTCTGGTCTTAAAAGAGAAAGCTCCCATAATTGATGGTATAATATTTACAGCAAAACCTTTCCAAAGCGACCACTAAAGCATATGTAATCATTGTACATACGACAGGTGGCAGTTTAATGCAAGAGAACATTTAGTCCCATACATGTGGAAGCTTTCTGCATTACTTTCGCCCCGCATTAACCCTTTCGTCGCCAAATTTCTAATTGTCGTCTGCAATCCAAGTTTGTTAAATCATTCAGTAAAATAAGGAAATGAGATAAATAAATGCAAATTTCAAAGGAATAAAGCACATATATAGAAATAGAGATTGAGACAAATAGTGAATCCCTGATTAGATGCCGCCATGAAAAGTCTGCGTCTGATCTGGGACTGCACTATTTGTCGTGGCGCATTTATGCGACTGCGGCGGTGAAAGGGTTAAGCAATCATCTGCTATTTAAACCACACATGAGTATTGATAAAGTGATCACTTTAGAGAGTTTCTACTGTGCCCTGGTCATCACTAGTTTGTTCACAATTATAAGTCTTGTCGTCAGCATGTGAACACGTTAGCTCTGTGTCATAGGGTGAAAACTACAGAGTTATCGAAATAAATAAATTTACTAGCAGTATTGTGTTAATTTTCTTTTGATTACCCATTTCTAGATCCATTTATCCGCATGTTTAATACTGTTGAAGGGACATAACTCAAACTAACATTTTATACTAACCGGACATCACGTGATTGGCAGCGGAACTTTTGAAAAATACAAATAGTCGCCATATTTATTTTGCTTGATATGATAAACTCTGGATAGATTTAATATTTATACAGGTAACTATATTCTCGATTGGTATATTCTAACATTTTATAGATAATGACACTTTTGAGGTTTCATACATTCTAGTAAATGTACCTTTTCGTTATTTAAACATATTTTTGTAATTTGTACTAAGTCGAGTGTTTATCGCTATGCGAAACCCGTACTTTAATCATCATTGTACAATGTGTATGTTTATCATTGTATTTATGTATTAATGTGTGTGTGTTCTTATTATTGTTATTTCAGATGATCATATGATTATTATGATTACCATGGAATAGTCGAGGAATTAAATCAGATATATGATATAGACATTGGTGTAGCTCCTCAATACTTTCTGAACCCAACACATATACAGTAAAACCCCGACAATGCTCGGCTATTGTAACTCTTTCATCGGCAAAATACATTGTACCGGAAAGCGACCTATTGAATTTGTTGCAATTTGCGAATCTGTGATTAGCTTTGCAAACAGTTCGGACCAAGATCTGATGGCGAGGCGTCTTATCAGGATCAGAACTCTTTGTCACATCACTTACGTTTTAGAGCAGACATTGAAGGAAAGTCCACTCCGAAACATAGCCCATTCCCTCCAAGACTATGGAGCAAATGCTCTATCTATCACAATAGTTTCAAAAATGACTTTTACAGAGGAGCCAAAAAAGACGTCAGTATAGAAGGGAATGGTTGAATTAATTTTTATAAACAATGTAGATCAGCTGTCGCATTATTAAACATACTGTCTGATCAGTTTCTCAAACGTTAGTCCCATGAATCAGCAATATAGAACAGGACCCAGAGCTGCAGATAGAGATACAGAACAGGACCCAGAGCTGCAGATAGAGATGCGTACTCAGATACTAAAATCACCATTTCTCCAACAAACCCTATGGTGTGGCCACTCTTTGGAATCGTCTCTAAAGAGTGGTCACAACACAAGGTTTGGTGGAGAAATAAGGAAGTTATTATTGAAAATGATTTATTTTACGCATCTTATCTTGACCTCTGGGATATGATGGTTATAGTAGACATAACAGAATATGGTTCTACACTGTTTGCAAAGCCTTAAAGACTGGCTATCGTATAGTGGCGTTTTTGTGTCTGTTTAGCGTTCCAGCGCAACGTCTGCATGCCGGCCTAGAAACCTCTGCAAACACACCTGTGACTTTTGTTAATTTGGGGGCGAGGTTGGTACTAGCGGCTACAGGACACCCGTTTGGAATCGGGTCAAATACAGGTAAACGTGATCTTCTTTTAAATTATTTAGACCCGCTATTTTAAACCTGCCATCTGGGTCTTGCAGAATCAGACCAGGCACCAGGCAAGCTTTTGAGAAACTATTGACCGAGAGTCAAACAGCGTAGATGCTGATGCGTCGCTGAATTACGCGGTGTTGACGGGACACCGAGATGCGCGGTGTTGACGGGACACCGAGATGCGCGGTGTTGATGGGACACCGAGATGCGCGGTGTTGACGGGACACCGAGATGCGCGGTGTTGACGGGACACCGGTGCCTGGATAGTCATGGTGTAAACGTCAACCCTTTACTACAGGAATACGTTTTATACGCCTTTGCAAACAGAGTAGACCCAGATCTACGACTGAAAATCAAGAGAGCTCTGACTAATATTTATTAATAGGCTAATCCCTTTTACTCTCAGTAACTTTCATTAACAAAGTTTTTTCTTAACCATTTACTCCATAAATATGATTTTCTCGCCTTTCCAAATAAAGAGTAGTTCCAGACCAGATTGTTCATGTAGGAGTTTGTCTGTTCATAATACGATATGGATATGATTCTACAGTTTCTGTCATGGTCAAAACACCATGTGTCCATGCTAGCATTATAACAGTAAATCTAATTAGTATTCATGGTTTCATTATTCCTTACATGAATATTCATGGAGTAAAGGGTTTAACGAGGGAGTAACGGCTTAAAGTAGAGTGAAAGGGCTTTTGCGGGGCACACACTCGCTTGCATATGCAAACAGTGTAGACCAGACCAGAGGGATCCTAGAGGAGTCCTCTCATCAGGGTCTGCACTGATTGTCATTAAATTCCTCTTGTTTCAGCCTTTCATACTGAGTGGACCCTGTAACTAAACACTGATGCGGTATTTCACTCTGAAAATTCGTCGTTGAAGGGATTTATTCATTATCCACTAAAACAGACATTACTGTATAATATAACCCCCAACCCTTGCCCTGTTCTATGTTTATTGCAAATTTGAGTACCTACTGAATATCCATGGACAAAGAAGTTATAATTGAAATATGGAAGGCGGTGCATTGTAAACGTTTTACACAGTAAAGAAACAGATCTTTCAAATATGTTTGCAAATGCGTGAAAATGCGTTTATATGAAGGAAATGAATAACGCATTTGCAAACAAGATTATACCTGGACCAGACAACTCCAGTCTGATCAGGATCTGCTCTGTTTGCTTATAAAATCATAAAGATCTGATTCTACAGTTTCTGTTTTGTCCAACAAATTTCACCCGTTGAAATGTAATTAAAATTCATCTAATTAATATTCAGGATGTCATTATTTCTTTCATAAATATTCATGGAGTAAATGGGATAAGCAATTGCAACTGGTTTATTTGTTTTATCCAGTCACCAGGCTTCTCTAGTGACATAATAAAGGGGGTGCAAATAAACTTAGGTTTATTAGGTTACTTCCGGTAGTGGAAGGTTTATTAGGTTAGTAGATAGGCGTAATGATTCTATAACCATGGAACTATTTTAGTTTTCTGTAAATATTCATAAACATGTTGATGGAATAGATCTAAAAGATCTATTTGGTCACCAGAAGAATTATTCAAATGAGAAAAAATAAAAAAATAATGTGCAAAATGACGTTGAATTATCACTTTTATTAATTTAATCCACCGCTGGCAAAACCCGTTTTTGATAAAATCAAACCTGGAAGCAAAGATTGACAGATAAATAGTAAATGTTTTCTTTTCACTCTCATGATATTTGATTGATAAACTCTTACAGTGGCGGTGATAGTCGTAAACCTAAATATAGCCTGTTCAGTTCCATCGATTTCTGAGTGACGTTAGGTAGAATCTAAAAATAGAAACCGAGACTACGTAACTCGAATTTGACCGAAGAATATATAGATCATGTCTATTTGAAATAACTTATCGACCCTCGATTCAAATCATCTTATTTTTCAAATTCAACCACGTTTCCCTTCTAGTAATACAAGTATCGAAACTATATTCCTCTGCGGTAGCTCATTAGATCTATTTACGTCTAAATGGAAGTGAAAAGGGAGGGATCCGTTGGTCGAAAAACTGCATTTTCAATGTAAATTATTTCAAGAGTGTTATGAGTCTATAAAAAAGACATTTAACTATATTGACTGGATAAATCGAATAATAGGTTAGTGCCGTAGATGGGACGTCTTTATCCGACTCGGAGAGAAAACAGTTGAGGCTCGGCAAGCCTCGCCTCAACGTTTTCTCCCCTCGTCGGATAAAGCGTCCCATCTACGGCACTAACCTATTATTCTCTATTTATCAGCATCATTGCGTACCAGTATCAGTTTACAATCGACATAATTCTTAGTATCGTCACAACATAGAGCTTGGTTTAAAACAAATATTGTTTAACAGTTTATGAAATAAAATGCATGCTTGGCCTTGTTGTTTTATTTCAGATTTGAGCGCAGCTGTCGGATTTTTTGTTTACAGTTGCAGATTCTCGTTCACAAGAGCTTTTACAAATCCAGTAACATTTGTTGGTGCCAACGGGTAAGAGAAGCTCCAGAGAATGATTGGGTATTCGGGTGTGGGCTTGTGTAGTCACTCATAAACATCCGTATTTACATGTCTGTGTCTTGTTTAGAGCCGACGCTGATTGCAGTGGTTTAACCCATTTCCTCCATATGCTATTTTTAGATCCAACCTCTTTGAATAAATCTACCGAAAAGGAGCATTAACTAGAGAAAAGGAATTTTTTAGAATTTTGTAGTTTGAAACCATTGTGATAAATACATCAAAATGGTTTCACAAAGTGACTTCTACAGAGTCGTCAAAAGTCGTCAGTATTAGGGAATGGGTTAAGGTAGCGAGACAGGTTCAGCACCTGTCATCGGAAATCTTATTAAGTACTACAAAATGTCATTTGTTTCTAAACCAAGTTGCTTAGTTATATCATCTCATTTAATTATTTTCAAACACATCGACTATCCTATCGAAACCGACATTTTAAAAATCGTCTAAATGTGTCAGACAGCGATTTTACAATCTTCCTTCAGACTGAAGTTACTGCAGTAGCCAATTTTTAAATCATTGGCATGTCTAGTGAACTAGGTAACAGTATTTTGAAGAAAAAACTATCTTTAGGCGTTATGTAATATTTTAGTTTTAAAACCCCTGAAATTCTGCCTCGCGCTACGTTTGTATTGATGTTTGATGATCGAAGCAAGATATAAAAAAACAAACAAACATGACATGGTTCCTCACCGAGCAATGGTTTTTGATATACCGGAAACCACGTCTTATACGGACACAGATATCATGAGATATTGGCACGCCCTTTGCATCGTAACTGAGAACATAGGATCTCGGCTGAGAACGTAGGTTTTCATTGGAAACCAAGGATCTCAAATGAGAGCATATATATTGTGAGAACATGCGTTCTCGGTGGCCATTTGCACAGTAATTCCAAGAACCTATATTCAAACGAGGGCTTTACATGCAATCAAAACATTTATTAAAACACAAACACAAATGAAAAGTCACACGAAATTCTTCAAACATTACACACGCTGGTTCGTTACTGTAATGAAACATTTCGGATCTCGCTTGAGAATCTAGGATCTCGACGTATGCACGATGCATTGCGAGTGTGTAGGTTCTCAACAGAAACTGTTTTCATATTAATTGTGCCCGTGGAGTATTATGAATCTAAGTTTTCAGTCACAAACCTACACTATCAGTAGAGAACCTAGGATCTCGGAATTATTGTGCAAAATGGCGTGTCGTATGTCTTGTCTCAATAATTCAGTATGCTTAACATATTCATGAGTTCCAGGTAAGAGGAGCATGTTCCAAATGTTCAAATGTTCCATCTAAGTTTCTTATCTCTCAGCCAAACCCTATACTATTGGTACAAATTAATTAGAATTGCCACGGAGAGTACAAACAAAATAGACTTGTCGGAGAAAAGTAGAAACTATATTTACCTAGATTATTTAAATACCCCTGCTTAGAGCTGCAGATAAAGGTGCGTACCCAAATACTAAAACTGTCATTTCTCCACAAAACCCTATGTTGTGTCCACTCTTTAGAATCGTCTCTTCGAGACGATTCTAATGAGTGGCCGCACCATAGGGTTTGGTGGCGAAATAACGAATTTATTTTTGAAAATGTTTTAATTTACGTATCTTATCTGGATATCTGTTGCCCTTATCTACAGATCAGCATAAGTTGCAAAGCAGGTCTGTCCTAATGAAGTGTGTCTATTTAGCACACAACGTTTTTAAGTTTTTTTAAAATACATAAATTTTACTTGGTCTATTGACTGACAATATGCTTGTGTCATTTCGGCTCTTTTTATCGCTATCCTTCATATATACCCCATGTCATGCCTTTGCAAACAGAGTAGATCCTGTAGGAGCTGTCTGTTTAGGGTCTATTCTGTTTGCCTACGGAGTTGATATCGATATGATTCTGCCAAGGTAAAATATCCAGTAATTAATAACGATGAATGAATATCTATCATATTATTTCCTACTTGAATATTAACCCTTCGCTTGCTATTCACGTCAATATACCTACCTGTAAATAGTGAAGACCCAGATGAGACAGCTCCTGTAGGAGCTGTCTCATCAGGGTCTGCACTATTTACAAGTTGATTGTGCAACCAGTGCACTCCACAGCAGTGCTTGCACAGTGAAATACCTGTACACAGTGAAGATATATGTAATTATACAACAGGGCATGGGTAAAGAAGGAGAAATGTATTTTAAAATTCAGCAAGCGAAGGGTTAAACAGGGAAAGTGTTAATCCTGTATTCAGTAACGATGAATGAATAGTCATGATATTATTTCTTACATGAATATTAAACAGGGAAAGTGTTAAAACATTTCACTTTTTGGCATTGTATATTAAGGCGATTATTGTTTCTTTTAATTTAGCTGCCCTGTTGGGAATAACTTTCTGAACGTTGCTTCTGGGTATGTGCTGAGTGAACAGCTGTCGGACCTTGCAAGCAACCTCTATGTGCTGGTTTCTGGTTCGGCTCTAATAACTGTAAGGCCCTCAACAGGCCGTGTCTATGTTCAGTGTATGAGTGGTATATGTACATCTTCAGAACACGAGTATTGTAAGTTTGGGGTAAGTATTTAATACAAATAAACAAGTTTTGTTTGGTATTAACACTTAACTCAATTATATCATTAACTGATATTGATGCAATAGTACTTGGACACAGGACAGTTTTCTAAAATGAAGACAGATATCTAAGTCAATAAGCGAACAGAGCAGACTCTGCAATGACGGTTCATGCATGAGTCGTTTGATTTGTATCTACAGTAAACCTCTCTATAACGGCCACTAAATTACATCAAGTATTTTGTGTTAAAGGCAGGTGGCTGCTTAAAGCAAGGTGAAAGTAAAACAGAACGCTCCTATAGCTTCCGAACGCTTCTGTTTCACTTTCACCTTGCTTTAAGCAACCACCTGCCCTAAATACCAACTAATTAAAACAATTAAATGGCCGTTATAGGGAGGTTTTACTGTACTCTGTTTGTATATGTGTTAAATTGTGTAAATATGGAGAAGAAGAGTTAAACACTTTTCGAAGTAGTTTTTCTTTAAATCGCCCATTTAATAACAAAACATGGATGTCTGCAAAACGTTCTGCATAAATTTCACACATCATTATGCCACCACATGCCTTTAACCATTTACTTCTTAAGTACGCCTTTCTACGCCTTTGCAAACAGAATAGACCCAGATAGGAGCCGTCTGATCAGGGTCTGCTCTCTTTGCTTATGAAATAATATAGATATGATTTCACAGTTTCTACTACGACAAAACTGCCCGTGTCCATGTACCATTATAAAATATGATGTATTTATTATTGGTCACGTGATTGAAAGGTTAAGGCTCAGAATAAGAATAGAATAGAACAGAATATTGTATTTTGACATAAACTGATACAGTTTCTAGTCATACAAATACATGTATACATAATAATTAAACAAGTATAAGACATCGTTTCGATGGTCGATATATACTCGTAGTCTTACAGTATCTTGAAAGTGGCATTAACCCTTTCCCTCATATAAACGTGTTTTGACGCTTTTGCAAACAGAGAAGACCCAGATCAGATGGCTCCTAGAGGAGCCGTCTGATCAGGGTCTACTCTGTTTGCTAATAGATTTTGATAGATCTGTTACTTTGCTTTCTAAAATGTCTACAATGTTCCACCTTGCATATTTCTTTATAACTATTTTGTTAATGAATATTCATTAGGGATTGGAATTTGAAATAAACATAGTACAGGGAAAGCGTTAACACAGCACATATGCATCAACCATTTACCTGGTAGAGACCCCATACAATTTTTGATTGGACACAGGACTCTTAAAAGCGGTTAGTTGCTTAATGCAGCGCAATCATAACGCACGAAAGAGCTTTTTGTATTATTTTTGAGCTGCATGACAGACCCATAACTCGGCCTATTACGCATGACAGACCCATAACTCGGCCTATTACGCATGACAGACCCATAACTCGGCCTATTCTGCATGACAGACCCATAACTCGGCCATTCTTGAGACAGGTTAATATGCTGTAGTTCTGATTCTACACTTGACACCTAGGTCAAGATTAATAATTCAGCTGGTAGTATTCCTACATATATCATATATTTGTTAATGAATATTCATGAGGCAATGGGTCTCAAACAAGGCGAACATTAAATGAACACGTCTTTGTGATATTTAATCTAGTGTATAATCATTATAAACAGCCGGTCAAAATTATTTAGATCTGTACCCATGCTTATAAAACTTTTTAGTTGAGTCTGAATTCGTTCTCAAGTTTTTGATTGGTCAGATTTGAGCCTTTGGCTCAAATCTGACCAATCAAAAGCTTGAGAACTCAAATCTGACCAATCAAAAGCTTGGGAACCCAGGTGCTACAGTTACTGTTATTATTTAAGTTTCCCTGATTGATAGTGCCATTATATATTTAACCCATTCCCCCCTAGGCTATCTTAGGCACAATCTCTCTGAATAAAGCTACAGAAAAGGAGCGTATACCAGAGAAAAGAAAAATAATAGAGTTGTATAGGAGCAAATACTCTATTTATCACAATGGTTTCCAAAAGTGGCTTTTACAGAGGCGTCAGTGTGAGGGAATGGGTTAAATAGAGGAGAATAGAGTTCTTAAGGGTGAATAAACACGCTAAGGAAACTAAAGTTGTATTGTCTTTATTCTATATTCAAGATATTCTAATCACGGCAATGACGCTAAAAACTCTATCAGCCGCAATAATGACATTAAATTCATGATAGACTGGACTATTGCAGGTGACGTTTAGGCCCAGTGGACCGGGTGTCTTACATATTTTTTTCTTGAATATGTCATTCTTGTACATGTACACATGTCACTATAATAAAATATTTACTTACTTACTTACTTACTAATAGTGCAATTATAAGCTTGTACTTATTAATATTCATGGTGTCACATTGTTTGAGAATCTACTGACCTAGTGTTTACCCTTTACTCCATAAATACACATTTCTTTGCAAACAGAGTAGAACCAGACCAGACGGTCCCTGTAGGGTCCGTCTGACCAGGGTCTGCTTTGTTTGCTTATGATATAATACAGATATGATTCTACAGTTTATGCCATGGCCACAAATTCTTGTGTCCATTTGCTTTTGCAAAACTTAGTCAAATTAACCCTTTCGCTGCCAATGCCGGATCTGTGATTACCTATGCAAACAGTTTGGATCCCGAGTAACTCGGCGTCTCATCAGGATCCAAACTGTTTGTTACTGTTACTATGTTTTAAAAACAAAAATGAAGAAAATCAAAGGAATAAAAATTTGTAGCAGACGACAAAGTTAGCAGACGACAGAGTTTGGCAGCGAAAGGGTTACTATTGACAATGTCAATATTTCTTACATGAATATTCATGGAGTCAATGGTTAAAGAGCTCGGATCATGGCGATCCAAACTGTTTAAAAATGCAAGTCAAGGCGTAAATGGATGGATAAGAGTTAACCCTGGTTCCCTGTTCTGTATTCGTGTAAGAAATTATGACAACATTAACATCTGTTAGCTCAATTGTTATAATGTGAACACTAAAAGGAACGTTTTGCTTTGACAAAAACTGTAGAATCAGATCTCTGTCCTGTCCAAAACAAACAGAGTAGTTCATATAGGATCCGTCTGATCTGGGTTTACTCTGATTTCAAATGTGTGAAAAGGCGATTATACGAACGATAAGTTTTAACCCTTTCCTTAATATAAACACGTTTTCACGCATTTGTAAACAGAATAGACTCAGATAAGACGGCTCATATAGGAGCCGGCTGATCAGGGTCTACTCTGTTTACAATAGAATTTGATAGATCTGTTTCTTTACTTTCTAAAATAGTCCATGATATTCAGTAGGTATTGAAATTGGAATAAACGTAAAACAGGGAAAGGGTTAATAAAACATTAATCTACTTTCCAGAGATGTGGTTCTAACAACAACATTCCGAATGCTGCCACCGAGCTTGGATTCCAAGGATTTGAAACTACTTTTGAGATAGTGAAGTAAGTCGTTGGAACTAGCGCTCAAAGCTATTAATCGTCTAATAGCAAATGTCTGAAATTTTAAATCAGCCAATTCTACCGTTCAGCTCTGTCTCTGTCGCCGTCCAACTGTCTCTCAGTGTCATTGTCTCTCTATCTCTGTCTGTCCCTGTCTATCTTCCTCTCTCTGTCTGTGTGTCTTTCTGTCTGTCTTTGTCTGTCTGTATGTATCTCTCTCTATGTCTGTCTGTCTGTCTGTTTGTATGTATCTCTCTCTATGTCTCTCTGTCCCTGTCTCTCTGTCTCTGTCTGTCTGTCTGTCTGTCTGTCTGTCTGTCTGTCTGTCTGTCTGTCTGTCTGTCTGTCTGTCTGTCTGTCTGTCTGTCTGTCTGTCTGTCTGTCTGTCTGTCTCTCTCTCTCTCTCTCTCTCTCTCTCTCTCTCTCTCCATGATTCAATAGGTAACAGCATTTCAGTAAAATAAAAATGGAGATAAATAAATGCACATTTCACAACAATAAACTGCAGACATAGAACTAGAAGTTGAGACAAACAATGAAGTCACGGATTACTGACTGGTAACCCATTCCATCATATTGACATTTGTTGATGACTGTATAAAAGTCACGTTTTGAAATCATCGTGATAAATACACAGTGGTTTAAACTATATAAAGTACTAAAATATTCCCCTTTCTCTAGTAAATTCACCTTTTCGCAAGATTTCTTCGAAGAGGCTTGGTCTAAAAATAGCCTATGACGGAATGGGTTAAAGAAAACACAATAAAACGGCTCTGATGCGACCACCAAAATGATGCCTAATACGGGTTATAGAGGCAGACGGTTGCTGCCTAATACGGGTTATAGAGGCAGACGGTTGCTTAACCCATAATACGGGTTATAGAGGCAGACGGTTGCTGCCTAATACGGGTTATAGAGGCAGGCGGTTGCTTAACCCATTACCTCATAGGCTATTTTTAGATACAACATCTTTGAATAAATCTACCGAAAAGGGACATGAACTAGAGAAAAGGAAAACTTTAGAATTTTGTAGTTTGAAACCATTGTGATAAATAGAGCATTTGCTCCTATAGGAGCAAATGCTCTATTTATCACAATGGTTTCTCAAAGTGACTTTTACAGAGTCGTCAAAAGTCGTCAATATGAGGGATTGGGTTAAGGCAACCACCGCTTTAACCCTTTCGCTGCCAATGCCGGATCTGTGATTACCTATGCAAACAGTTTGGATCCAGATGAGACGCCGAGTAACTCGGCGTCTCATCAGGATCCAAACTGTTTGTTACTGTTATTATGTTTTTGAAACAAAAATGAAGAAAATCAAAAGAATGAAAATCTGTAGCAGACGACAAAGTTAGCAGACGACAGAGTTTGGCAGCGAAAAAGATGCAAATGTTAGCTGATTAAGAGGTCGCTTTAGATGCGTTCTTTTGTATACATTGATTGAAAGAGCATGAAATTGTATATTTGCTATACACGTGATATTTTATGGAAAGCAAATAACCCTTTCCTTCATATAATCGTATTAACACCTCTTCAAGCCTTGCAAACAGAGTAGACCCATATCACATGGTTCATATAGAGGCTGTCTGATCAGGGTCTGCTGTGTTTGCTTATATAATATATGATATAGATCTGATCCAGCAGATTTTTGTCCAAGCCAACAAATTTAAAGAATTTAACATTTTCCTTCATTTAAATATCTTTCCACGCATTTGCAAACAGCGTAGACTCTGATCAAAAGGTTCCACGGGAGTGGTCTGATCAGGGTCTGCTCTGTTTGCTTATGGCATGATATAGATCTTTCTCTACACTGTCTACCAATGTCAGTCCTGTGTACATATTCCATTATAAAAGTTTAGCTAATTAATATTCATGATGTCAGTATTTCTTACAAGGATATTCAACATGGAATGTGTTAACCTTTCTCTTGTTGAATTTTAAACTTAATTTCTCCTTCTTTACCCATGCCCTGTTGTATAATTACATATATCTTCACTGTGCACAAGTATTTCGCTGTGCAATCACTGTTGTGGAGTGCACTGGTTGCATAATCAACTTGTAAATAGTGCATACCCTGATGAGACAGCTCCTGCAGGAGCTGTCTCCTCTGGGTCTTCACTATTTACAGGTAGGTATATTGACGTGAACATCACGCGAAGTGTTAACATGTACATGTTTGACTACATTGTTCACAGCCCCACCGGCCCTGCCGTTCAGGCCCAGTTATTAGACGAAAACGGAAACCTTGCTAATCCAGCTACCACCCTACCAATAGGCAAAGGTCTACAATTCCGAACTATCGTTGTACCTGGTGGTCAAGGACAAGGCTGTATGTATCCCATCACTTAATAAACAGCCATGGCGTCGTTTAAAGCAGGTGGTTGCTTAATGCAGGACGAAAATTATGCAGAAATAGGAGCTTTCTGCATAAACTTTCGTCTTGCAGTAAGCTACCACCTGCCTCTGCCACCCAGAATTATGCCCATATTTGGTGGTCGCATCACAGGGGTCTGGACCGCTTCATGGGAGTCTATGTATACTATATAATAACGCTTCGGATCCCTGTGGTTCGCATTAGAGGGGTTTTATTGTAGCGGAACCTTGATATCATGAACTAGGATAACTCATTTCCTTATAGAACTCACATTAAAAAGTCGGTCCCTTCCAAAACCACAGGGGTCTGGACCGCTTCATGGGAGTCTATGTGTACTATATAATAACAAGGGTTCCAACTAGCAGAACGGACATTCATGTACCACAAGTACAAATATGAATGTAACTTGCAATTTCAATGATAATTTTGTAACTCTTTCGGCTATTGAAAGCCAATATATTTTACTATCAAATAAATATAATCTCTGACGGTAACTTATGCACAAGTATCAATCCAACAACGATTTTCTCAAAATTGCACGTGTTTTTGGGTCATTGACAAACGTTCGTTCACCCCGGTTTCACTATATCACAGCCATAACCTGGTGAATTTCAGTTCAAAAGATGGCGTGGTTCAATAAAATAACCCAATTATATCACCAATCTCCATTTGTTTTGTCCTCTTAATAAGTAAGTAACTAGCAACAGTGGCCTTTCCGTCTGTCGTCATGTTTCTATTTCGGATGGTGCCATTTTGCAACAAATTTGAATGGAGCCATTTCATTGGATGAGCGAAGGAAAAGTTTGAAAATCCGTGACGTCACGTACAATGGTTCCTTCCTCGACAATTTGAAGCAAACTGACAAAACTCGCTAGCTTTACACCAAATTGCCAGGTTATTGCTGTGATATAGTGATACCGGGGTGAACGAACGTTTGTCAATGGCCCAAAAACACGTGAAATTTTGAGAAAATCGTTGTTGGATTGATACTTGTTCAGAAGTTACCGTTATCAGATTATATTTATTTGATAGACAAATATATTGGCTTTCAATAGCCGAAAGAATTACGAAAATATCATTTAAATTGTAAGAGTAACAGTCATAGTTGTACTCGTGGTACACGGATATCCGTTCTCCTAGTTGGAACCCTTGTTATTATATAGTACATATAGACTCCCATGAAGCGGTCCAGACCCCTGTGGGTCGCATTAGAGGGGTTTTATTGTAGCGGAACCTTGATATCATGAACTAGGATAACTCATTTCCTGATAGAACTCACATTAAATCATCGGTCCCTTCCAAAACTTGCAATACCGATTATTCTTCTAAAATTCCCCGTGACACATGTCCGTATAGACATGCGACAGCTTGATGCAGGTCACAAGTAATGCTGAACGTTCCTACGAGAGCTTTCAGTATTTCGTTCGACCTGCATTAAGCTGTAACATCGAGAATATATCCAAGTTTTTATTATTAACTTGAATTGGTCAACGTATTTGTATGACCTCTTAAAGTTCGAAGTATCGAAGTAAAAGGTAAAAGTAAAGGTGAGGTTTATAGGCTGGAACTACATACAATGTACATATTCTCCCGACTTCATAATTTACCCCCTGATCACTGGGTTATAAGTAGTGGTGTAACAATACATCAAACTATCGAACTATCGTGATAGTTCTCTATCCCAATTACACTATCGATAGTTATTTCCAATTGACGATAGACTATTGCGATAGTTGCTCTAACTATCGATAGTTTCGATAGTTCTTTCATATAATTGGCATTGTGTTTTCAAGATGGCGTCGACCATCGCGGAGATCGAGTTTTTAAAAACAAAAGCGGTAAAACACAAGTGGCAAAGCCCAATTCATTTTAAATAATTTCCACAAACATTTTTAGTAAGTATTTGCAGCAAAGTTATATCTTACACTGTGCAAATTTGCATTTACAAGTTTTCAAATATTGGCAATAACTATTGCAATAGTATTGCAATAGTTTCCAGCAATAGCAATAGTATCGCAATAGTACTTTCAGCAATAGCAATAGTATTGCAATAGTCGAAACTGGCCCCAATAGTCAGCCCTAGTTATAAGTCGGCCATTAACACTCGGCGCTCAAGGCAGCCATGGCACATTGGCTTATTTCCCTCACAGGTACCCATTTATACACCTGGGTAGAGAGGAGCAAACGTGGGATGCATTTTTTGCTCAGAAAAATTCTGATAGTCCGATGGCAGGATTCGAACCGGGGACCCTTCGATCCCAAGTCTAACGTCCTACCACTGGACCACCACTCCCACAAATACTTAGCAATATGCCCCGCCTAACGGAAATAAGGCCCAATATTATAAAACGTTTGTGTTTCAGTCTTAATTGGTACTCAGATATCTGATTGGACTATTAGTCAATGCCACCCTGATTAGACGACTCCTACAGGAGCGATCTGATCTTGGTCTGCTCTATTTGCATCTACTGCAAAGGCCTATCTATGGAATAAATGAAATTATAAATCGTAGATAGTGAGGGACTAAATTTCGATGTTTGTTGTATACAATGGCATTTCTGCGGTTGAACCTACATAACTTATATTGGTGTGTCCGGTTGGTCATCATGTGATGCATCTCACAGTAAATTATAATTATTTTATTTCAAGCGGTTTGACATTAAGTAACAATGCAGTTTATCCCGTAAAAGATGTCTGATCAGGGTCTGCTCTGTTTGTTAGTTATTCTGTCATGGCCAAACTTCTCTGTGTTAATATACCCTCAATAAAAATAATCTACAGTAGAACATGTCTTAACCCATTACCTCATAGACTAATTTTAGAACTACATTAATTTCTTTGACCAAATCTACCAAAAAGGAGCATTAATTAGAAAAAAGGAAATTTTTAGAATTGTGTAGTTTTGAAACCATTGTGATAAATTGAGCATTTGCTCCACAGGAGCAAATGCTCTATTTATCACAAGGTTTTTTTTACAAAGTGTCTTTTACAGAGGCGTCAAAATGTGTCGATATTTGGGAATGGGTCAAGCGTCCATCACAAAGAGGTCTAATTATGGGTCTGTAAGCCAGGTGGTAGCTTATTGCGTGTCAAAAGTAATGCAAAACGCTTTTATAGGAACTCTCTGCATTACTTTTGCTTTGTATTAAACAACCACCTGCTTTTAAGACTCATATTTTCAATAAATTAATGGCCTTTCAAGAAAGGTTTCTCTGAATCTGCAGCGTCTGCCATGTCCAGCATTTTCTGTGTTAGTATTCCTTCATGATATAAATAATCTAATTAATAATCATGACGTCATTATTTCTTAACCCTTTCCTCAATAAATGCCCCTTTCTGTGTCTTTGTAAACAGAGAAGACCCAGATCAGACGGCTCCTATAGGAACCGCCTGACCAGGGTCTGCTGTGTTTGCTTATAGATCAGATTTTCTAGTTCCCACTTTTGGCAAAAATGTCGAGCTGGTATGTAATTTTAAAATAAATCTTATTAATATTCATGATGTCATCATTTCTTTCATGAATATTCATGGAGTAAAGGGTTAAACAAATGATCATCAGATAAATAGTTGTCAGATAAATAAGATATCGACTGCTATGTTGTTATTTTACAAACTTTGCGTCAGATCAAGCACTACACGCCAGTGTCATATCTTTGATTAACTATGCAAACATTTTATATCCAGATGAGACGTCGAACATTTGCAGACGACAGTAATTAACCCTTCTCTTGCTGAATTTTAAAATACACGTCTCCTTCTCTACCCATGCCCTGTTGTATAATTACATATATCTTCACTGTGTACAAGTATTTCGCTGTGCCATCACGGCTGTGGAGTGCACTGGTTGCACAATCAACTTGTAAATAGTGCAGACCCTGATGAGACAGTCTCATCTGGGTCTTCACTATTGACAGGTAGGTATATTGACGTGAATAGCAAGCGAATGGTTAACACCGAAAGAATATATAGGAGGCGTATTCATTTATTTCCTCATAGGTTGACAAATATCAACCTCGTGTGGTCAGTGACAAATATCGCCTCGCGTAGTCAGCGACAAATATCGCTTCGCGTTATCAGCGAAAAATTTAGCCTTGCATAGTATAAGCGACAAGTATAGCGTCACGAAGTCAGCGACAAATATTGCCTGGCATAGTTAGTGACAGATATCGCCTCGCGTAGTCAGCGACAAGTTTCGCCTGGCATAGTCAGCGACAAATATCACCTGGTATAGTCATTGGCAAATATCGTCTGGCATAGTCAGTGACAAATATAGCCTCACGATGTCAGCGACAAATATAATCTCACGTATTTCTGTCAAATAGAAACTTACGTATTTAGCAAAAAATATAATCTTACGTAGTCAGTGACAAATGTAGCATCACATAGTCAGTGACAAATGCCACCTCTCGTAGTCTGCGACAACTATCGTCTCGCGAAATCAGCGAAACATATCGCCCACATAGTCAGAGCGCGTATTACGGGCACTTTGGGTCAGAACGGTCTTCATATATACATGTTTATCAATTAGTATACACATACAAAATGTAATACACGTCTCTATCATCATCACTCGAACGTATGCTTGGTAATATGCATCTGGTTTAGGCGGTCAACTGCTGTAGGCAGCGAAAGTGGCCCTTCCCTAGAATGGCTGCTTACAACAGGTTGCATTTTAATGGTATACGTGAACTTAGGAAGTTTAGGTCATGGCAAAACTGTATAATCAGATCTATAAATTATATTTTCATAAACAGCTAGAGATGACCATTATCAGACGGCTCATACGTGAGCCGTCTGGCTCCATGCTTATAAATCTTTTTAGTCGAGTCTGAGTTCGTTCTCAAGCTTTTGATTGGCCAGATTTGAATTCTCAAGCTTTTGATTGGTCAGATTTGAGCCTTTTGACCAATCAAAAACTTAAGAACGAACTCAGACTCTGTTTTTGTTTGCAAAGGCGTTTACCCCTTTTCTTCATATAAACGCTTTCTGGCCCATTTGTAAACAGAGTAGACCCCGATCAGACGGTTCCACATTCTATATGCATTATAACTATTTAGTCCATGGATATGCAATATGTATGATATGTATTGAAATTAGGAATAAACACAGAACCGGGAAAAGGGTTAATTGTGGCTTTGTGTGGTAAAAGGTCAGATCTGTGATAAAGATTCAATGCGCTTGTCTGTCTTTCTAGCTGAAGGAAGTAGTCCAGGTTGTCATGTAGGTATCGCTAGTAACCATTCACCAGGTCCACCATGCGTGGTTATTAGCCTATATTCAGTATTTAACTGTTGCTATTATAATAGAAGAACAAGAGTGTCAGCATGCTTTATTTCTTATTTATTTTATTTACATTATTATTAATATTTCATTTTTTTGGCAAACAGCAAATTTGTTAAGAGGTGCAGCTGGAACTTATGTTCATTCCTGTGTTGCCTCGCTTACCTCCCCGGATGGAACAACTGAAGACTACGAAGTCATCGATGATGGCGGGTAAGTTACACCTGTCTTGCCTTTGAAACTCTTTATCTCGTGGTGTGCCTTTTAACCCATTCCCTCGTAGGCTATTTTAAGATACAGCCTTTTTGTATAAATCTACCGAAAAGGAGTATTATCTAGAGAAAAGGAAAAATTTAGATTTTTGTAGTTTGAAACCATTGTGATAAATAGAGCATTTGCTCCTATGGAGCAAATGGTCTATTTATCACAATGGTTTCACAAAGTGACTTTTACAGAGGCGTCACAAGTCGTCAATATAAGCGAAATACCCCCACCACATTGAACTTTCAAATGGACTATTCCAAAATTCAGACTGATCAAGCTAACAGTGAATAGTTTCTAAAGAAAAGTGTAGCATGGCAAACTGTGAAGACCCTGGTGAGATGGCTCCTCTAGGAACCGTCTCATCTGGGTTTAAACTGTTTTTAAAGGCCATTAGTAAAAAACTGGAGAATTGTGTCTGTAAGACATAGCGATGCCCCTATGGTGGTGCTTGACAATGGAAATGCTGTGACAACCAACTGCACGTACAAGCGTGACACACAGACAGATGGACAAACATGTGCAAAACATAATGCCCCCTGACTATCGACAACGGGGGCATAAAAATTAAAGTACCTAGTTATAGTCTACTTTCAGTCCGAATGACAGCTCGGCCGACTGTACCTTTACTTACCCATCTTTAAGGACACGCATTTTACGCCCAAGGCCCATAATCGAAACCCTTCCCTCCGAGCGGCATTTTGGTACACCTATATTTTTTAAAAGCTTAGCCTATATGTTAACAAGTTCCGGTTGCTGGAAGAGTAGGGGATGCTGGATAAGCAAACGGTCAGCGTATTTCCATGGCAACGCATACATTTCGAAGTTTTAGCATTAGCGTCATTAAGATGCAAAAACATCATTTATTTTGTTTATAAAACATCAGAAATAGTTTTAAAATAATATCAATATACATCGTGTTATTACATGTCAGGTGTCTTTTATTTATAATTTGCTCATTTGAATATTCATAAATATTAATGAGAATCTGAAACAAAATGATTAAGTTGTGAAAAAATGACATTATTTAGCAAACGAGTATCTTATGTATATTTATTTTTCATATCAAACATTTTCAAATGACACATAAATGTTGTCAGGTCATTTACTTATTTATTTTCTGTTCCATAGATACACAGTATTGCTTCATTATAGCAATTATAGCAAAGAAAGTGGGTTGGGTGAAATGACCCCATACCATGTAACAAATGCTATTTTGTCAATAAGTGGTTTTAAGATGAATGGAAAAGTAAATTTGCCTTGATGATTACAACAATGTTCTCTATGCAGAAAATTGTCCCAGTTTGAGAACAAACTGCTATCTTGCTCATTTGCATATTCATGAATATTAAGGAGAATCTAAACAATGCTTAAATCGTTAAAACATGGCCTTATAACATAACTCGCGGCTTCAGCGTGACGTAACACTATCATATATATTTTGATATTCACGGGCATATATTCACTAGTGAATAACATTCGAACGGCCTAACTGTATTCATACGGGCTGTCAAAATAAACAAACCGGCGATAAAATAATACAAATTATAATCGATGTCAGTAAATATCTACAAAATGTAGATCTATGCAAAAAGAAAGACCTACCAACTACTCTGACCCAAACCATCCATTCTACATAAAAAAAAATTGCCTCCACAACTTTACATTTTCTTCACCGCATGTCCTTTTGTTTATCCTGATTTCTACTCAGAAACATATCTCGTCAATCAACAACTATAGTCATCTGAATCCAGCACAAACATATTTCAAATATATTCCAAAACAGCTGATTTCGAAAATCTTCCTCCTGTTCAAACACAGTTTTATGCAACAGTTCGTATCCCTGAATCTTTTATCCATTTCAATAAACTTTTTCGCTGAATTTGAATCGAAATATTTTTTCTCGGTGGAAATGTCCATGTCCACGTGCATAGAACACTATCGAAGGGCTTAATATACCAAAAACGAAGACGCATTTTGAATCCCATTGACAGTGTGTGATAGACGTGTAGGCGAACTGTATTGGTCTTCTTCTAAACTATGAACAAATGGCGAACTTTACACAGACACATGTTGTGTACAGTGACGTCACAATGTGACATATTTGTATGTCGAAACTGTAGATCTAACTCAAAATTTATTTTGACGTGTTTCTGTATGTTTTGTTATCATAAACTATCACAGTTAAGTTGAATAAAAGAGATGTCTAAATTAGATCCTGGTTGATATCACAGTAAGTAAAAAAACAGTTGGAAATTTTGGACCTACTTTGTCCCAGTTAATTAGCGAACCTAATAACACCTTTCATTCATCATTTCTATACGTAAGGAGCATTTATAACAGTCCACGTTACTGCTGAAATATTGGCTGCAAAAACATTTGTGTTTGTTATTTTATAAATAGGATCTTGCATTCGTGTTCTTGATCATTGGATTTATCAAATTCTTTTGCTAAAGCTCGTGTTTTTATCGTTTTTTATCGTTTTAAAAAGACGAATTTAATAAATCCAATAATCAAGAACACTCATGTAAGATCCTCTATTTATTTAACAAACGAGTATGTTCTGTTTATATTCATTTTTCATATCGGAAGGTTTCAATACACAGTAGATCTTTTGCTTCAGTATAACAAAGAAAGTGGGTGGGGTAAAATGACCCCACAAAATGTAACAAATGCTATTTTGGCAATAAGTGGTTTTATGACATAGTAAATTTGCACATGATAATTACAACAACGTTCTCTATGCACAAAACAAAATTGTCCCAGTTTGAGAACAAACTACTATTGTGCTAATTTGCATATTCATGAATATTAATGAGAATCTAAAAAATGCTTAAATTATTACAAATTACCTTATTTAGCAAATGAGTATGTTATGTTTATTCATCTTTCATATTAAAAGGTTTCAAATGACAATAAATGTTGTCAGGTCATTTTTTAAAATTTATTTTCTGTTCCATAGATACACAGTATCATTATAACAAAGAAAGTGGGTGAGGTAAAATGACCCCATAACATTAACAAATGCTATTTTGTCAATAAGTGGTTTGAAGATGAATGACAAAGTAAATTTGCATATGATAATTACAACAACGTTCTCTATGCACATAATTCTCCCAGTTTGAGAACAAACTACTATCGTGTCTGTTTCTGTGCTTTATATCCCCACCCCCGAGCGAAAATGGGATATTATATCGATATCGTTCTTCCTCTTCAGAGTCGCCGGCTGGCCGATCTCGCCAGCCGGCTTCACTGCCCGGAACAAGTAAGACACGCCTGGCTGGCAGCCCGACCAGCAGGGTCATGGGATACCCCAGTGGCCCTCATTCCTCTATCCTGTTTGGGCTCCCCTGGCTTTGACGCCCCACCCACCCACCAGTCTGTCTGGCCTCCATACCGGTCAGGGCACATGGTGAGTTCGACCCAGGGAGCGACAGGACTCTTCCCTGTCCACTCACAGTCCATACTGTATTGCCTGTGGGAGGTCCTCCCTTCCGGGTACCGCCGTCGGTGACAGTCACCAGGGTGTAGTCTGAGGGAGGGGGGGGGGGTGCAGGAAGTCCTATTAATAATGGCTCCTAGGAACAATCCTATTTTCAGGGAGTCGGGTCCAACTGGAGCGTCGGACCTAAAGGAGGCTCAGTCGTCGGTCGTCGACGAATCTGAGCCGCCATCGTTTGCTTTTGATAAGGCGTCTGAGGACTGTTTTCGCCTTCCTCCCGCCTTCCATATGCTCTAGGCCACCTAAGTCGACTCACAAGGGCTCGATCAGGAAGAGCTTCCGAATCTCTCCAGGTCTCAGGAGTCTCTCCCCCGTCTAGAGTTATTCTGGTTCGGCTGGCAAACCTAGACGAAGATTTCCATTTCAGGCTTGCATTCTGTTGGACGATGTCCTCAAAACTTTTGAGATCCATGGCTCCTTCCATATCTCTCAGACCTCCAGCCACTTCTGACAGCCACCCAGTGCGATTTGACCGGGTCCGCTTGCTGGATATCGACCTCCCCAGGGCCTCGTTGTCTCTACTCAGGCGGTAGGAGCTGCACCAGAGACAACAAATGGGAGTTGCTTCTAACACAGACCTTGTAGCTGCTGCTCTATCAGTAGAGCTTTTTTCAGAGTCTACTTCCTCTGAAGTTACCAAGCGCCTTTCCTACCAGATGGGCCGTTCGGCTCAGCTTGCCCTGGGCCTAAGGCTAGTTTCGTCAGCACAGAAGCTTCGCTGTCACCTTAACCCTTTTATACAATCCGCCTCTGTCCTGCAAGACCCCTCCAAGGATGAGTCGCGGGTCGGTCCCTTCGCCTAGGAGCTTCTTTTCGGAGGCAAAATTAAGGCGAAGAATCCGGCGGACAAGACTTCTCCAAGGAGTTACCCGGCATCCTGCCCTTCTCCTTGGAAGATCCCCAAAGTCCCCGTGACTAAGCGCAAACCTTCAAAGGGCCTTTCTAACCCCAGAAGAAAATGGTCTTAAGAACAAGCCATCTCCCCGCTTTCATTGGGGTTCGGCCAAGAACCGCATTAGACCGGTCCCTGTTCCCCGTACCTCGGAGCTGGCGGCCCAGAGTACTGTCCTCGCTCACACCCTTGGGGTTCTGATCCTTCGAGGTATCAGCTCTAGGGACTCGCTCTTTCTGCACCCCTCCTATCCGACCTTCCATTCTTGTGGGCGCCAGACTGCTTCAATTTGTCGTAGCATGGCGCAGTATCACACAGGATCCTTGGACCCTTTCTATTGTAGAGGCAGGATATCATATCCATCTGGCTCGGTAGCTTCCTGTTTCCAGTGTCCCTGTTCATCTGTCGTCGGATCATGCGAACACACAGGACTTTGAGTCCTCGCTTCTCGCAAAAGGGGTAGTAGAAAGGTTACTGAAAGAGAATTTGGCGGGCTTTTACAGCCGTCTATTTCACGTCCCAAAGAAAAATGGCGCCTTTTGACCGATCATCAACATTTCTACTCTAAACAAGTACGAACCTTTCAAGACGAAGACTATCGCTTCCATTCGGCTGGCTATCAAACCCGACCAATGGGGCGTTTCCATGGATTTCTCGGATGCATATTTTCATCTCCCGATTCACCCAGCAGACAAGACACCTCCTGCGCTTCTGCCATGAGGGTACCGTTTATTAGTTCCGGGCTCTGTCCTTTGGCCTCTTTACGGCCGCCATTGATTTCACTAAACCCATGGGGATCGTAGCGGCCTATCTCCAGCAGAGTGGTGTAACTCTGATTTAGTACTTCGACAATTGGCTGCTTCGTCATTCTCTTCTTCTTAACCTCCGCTACAGCTGGGAGGTCTTGTCTCAGTTTGAACTAATGCTGAATCCGGAGAAACCGGGTCTCATCCCATCGAAATATTTATCATTGTGAGACTGAATAAACAAATATTTCCCTTACGGACTCCAACACGATCAGGATCTCTCCAACGAGTGGTGGATACCCTGCATCTGTTATCTCTTTTCGGCAAGAAGGGCCACTGCTCAGAACCAGGTCTTATGAGCTCAGAGGCCTGCCTATCCACTTCCTGTGCATTTTTCAATCATGCCCCATTGGATGAGAACCTTAGGGCTGCTTCCTGGAAGAATGGCCGTACCATTTTCTCCCTATTATCTGCTCTCTTCTGCAACCCCACAGAACAACCTACCGGTACGTTATCTAGGTCTGCTTGTGGCCTCTCAAACAGTGGTATAATTCCTAGGGCTAGCACTTTTCTATTGGTCGATGCGACCTTTTTGGAAAAGTTTTATTCAGAAGAATCTACTAGCATCAGAACTTCTGAGATAATGCCCTAGAATCGTTTGAAAAATAACTATTTATGTTGCAGATATTATCTAAATGATTATATTTAGTGCCTTATGCAAAATGTTTCCCAATATAACTGAAAAAATAGCTTGTTGTATGTACATTAAGGCTAAGTCGTTTCTTTTTTACAGTTACAAGGGAGATAATTATTGCTGTTTTCCGATCAAAGTTATCTTTTCTTTTTCAAACATGTTGACCGACATAAAATACAATAATTTTAAGCAATGTGGTTTGAGAACTTGTTATTTTGGACTCCATAATATCTTGTATACAAACACATAAAACGTAATATTACGAATTCAGGGGCAGATAATCAATCGCATACTGTAGGCTTCATCAGCATCCATATAACATCCAACAAGAGGCATTCGATGGAGGATATATTAAGCTTTACAGTGATGTATGTGTCATAAAATCCCACTAGGTTGGGACCTAGGGTACAGCTGACCCTGAATCTAGTTGGATATTGATGAAACTCCGAGTTACTTGGCGTCTTATCTGGATCCAATCTGTTACCATGGTTTTGCAACTTAACTAGTATGCATAAAATTAATGCAGAACTTTCTAAAGTATTAACTCTTTACCTGTTCCATAGTTAAGAAAGTGTGCCATCATGAATAGTTTTTGGTTGAATTTTCAAAATACATGTATACATTTTTAAGAGATTTTTTCGCTCTGACAAATACTTTAGAATCTGATCTATATCTTGGCATAAGCAAACAGAGCAGCTCCTGATCAGACGGCTCCTGTAGGAGTCCACTCTGTTTACAAATGCGTGTAAATGGTTATATGAGGAAAGGGTAAGATGAAAACATAAAATAATTAATAAATAATTAAATATTCATGTATAAAATAAATGTAGCTTGACCCCGATTCAGGTGGATGCTTATGGATTCATATCTAGTGTCTGCCCTGCACTAAAATGTTGCCGTGATAAAGTTTCCATGACATCATTAAATCTTACATGAATATCCATGAGAGAAAAACATAAAACATGTGATCTTTATTTAGGTGTATTCAGACTGAAGGGACGCCCATTACAATTTCCAAACCGTGCACTGGCAGCTCGGAAGAACCCAATCTTCCGCCTTTTATAAACGAATGTGGCGAGATATCAAGTAGTCAACCAGGAGAAGTGGAAGCAAATTGTCTCCACGGTATTTGTCTTACTCCCGACAACATCTTCTGTCAGAACGTGAGTAACTTCAGTTACTAGCCTAACTATTACATATTTTGTTTTACAGGCTTGGAGCAGATGCCAAGATTAACCATTTAGTGTAAATCCCCTCTCAACCGAAATTCTAGAAAATAAATTTAATACTTTTAAGCAGGTGGCTGATAAATGCATGGTGACACGTCATGCTAAAAGCTCATGCTTTCTACATGACTTTCGTCCTGCATTAACACTTTCCCTCATATAAACCTGTTTTCGCGCATTTGCAAACTGAGTAAACTCTGTTTACTAATATAATTTTATAGATCTGTTTCTTTAGTTTCTAATCTGGCTACAATGTTCCACCTTCCATATCATTATAACTATGTTTTCTATGAATATTCAGTTGGTAGTGGAATTTGTAATAAACATAGAACAGGGAAATGGTCAATCTGCAACCTGTCTCCAAGGCCGATATCAGTACTAAATTGAACGTCCTGTTTAGAGGGACATTACTGTACTACGTAATAATTCGTGTAAGAAATAGTGACATAATTAATATTAATTAGATTAAGTCTTATTTATATGGACACAGGAATGATTAGCCATCACAGAAACTGTAGAATATTATCTATATTATATCATAAGCAAGAAAGACTGATCCTGATCAGGCGGATCCTATATGAGTCTTCTGATTTGAGTCTACTCTGTTTGGAATGGCGAGGAAAGACGTCCAATGGCATATTTATGAAGGAAACGATTAACCCATTCCCTCATATTTACGACTTTTGACGACTCTGTAAAAGTCACTTTGTGAAACCATTGTTATAAATAGCTCCTATAGGAGCTTTCGGCATAACGTTCGTCCTGCATTAAGCTACCGCCTGCCTCTGCCACCCAGAATTATGCCCCTTTTTGGTGGTCGCATTAGAAGGGTTTTACTGTACTTTTGTAAACTGTTTGGATCCAGGTCAAACGACAGGTTAAGGCGACAATATTTACTGGCGAAAATTGATTGGCACCAAAATAATATTTACATAGATATCGCCTTTGTAATCATTGTTTTACAGTGTTTAATAATACAGTAAATCCCATCTAATGCGACCAGCAAAAAAGGTCATAATTCACAGGGGCAAAGGGGATGGTGGTAGCTTAATGTAGGATGAAAGCACAACTTTCGTCCTGCATTAAACAACCACCAGCTTATAAAGACAATCAAGTTTATTTACTAAGTGGGTCGCATTAGAGGGGTTTTACCGTACAAAGTTATGTTTATTTTAACTCATTTACTCAACCATAATTTGTGTTTAAAAATCTACCTCTACTTCTCGATGAACGCGTCCAATATGTATGCTGGATTAACCCTTTCCCTGTTCTATGTTTATTCCAAATTTCTATACCTACTGAATATTCATGGAGAAATAGTTATAATGAAATATGGAAGGTGGAACATTGTAGCCATTTTAGAAAGTAAAGAAACGGATCTTTCAAACAGAGCAGACCCTGATCAGACGGCTCCTATTGGAGCCGTACATCTGATCTAGATCTATTCTATTTACAAATGTGTGAAAACACGTTTTGTATGATGGAAAGGTTTAACCCTTTCCTCCATAAATACGCCTTTCTGCGCCTCTGTAAAAGTCACTTTATGAAACCATTGTGATAAATAGAGCATTTGCTCCTATAGGAGCAAATGCTCTGTTTATCACAAAATTCTAAAAGTTTACTTTTCCCTAGTAAACGCTCCTTTTTGGGTAAATTCATTCAAAGAGGTTGGGTCTAAAATAGACTATGGAGGAAAGGTTTAATCTAAGTTTGTAGGATATTTCTGCTATTACTCTAATTAGATTAACCCTTACAAAGCTGAATTTTCAAATGAACTGTTGCACAATTCAAACAGTTAAAAGTTATGGTAAATATTTAGGGATTTTTCTAAAGGGAAGTGTAACATGAAACACAGTGCAGATCCTGATGAGAGGGTTCCTCTAGGAGCCCTCTCATCGGGTTCTACACTGTTTGCAAATGACATTAGTGACTCGTGTCCCGCACTGTAAGGGTTGCGTTTATACTTGGACATCCCAGTAACCTTTTTTTGTTTGTTAGTCGAATAAGTCAATTTGACACAGTTTTATATTATAACCTCAAAGTTCACTGGCACATAAGCAAACGATGTAGACCCAGGTCAAACTGCTCATGAAGGAGCCTAAATCTATCTGAGCGAATACTTAGTGCAATTAGGGAATAGTCCTTGGATAACCCTTTGCTCAGTGAATATTCATATAAGAAATAATGGCATCATGAGTTTTAATTAGACTACGTTTTATAAAAGCACATGGACACAGTAACCTTTGACCATGGCAGAAACTGTGAAATCATATTTATATTGAATAGTGTGCAAACAGAGCATACCCTGATCAGACGGCTCCTATAGGAACCGTCTGATTTGGGTCTGCTCTGTTTGCAAAGGCGTAGAATGGAATATTTATGGAGTAAAGGGTTAAAGTTTTTATTATAAAATGCATATTGATAATAATTGAGTTTCTCCGTAACAGCGCTGTGATGCAGGACCTTTAACGGCACAGTCCAATGCCCTCAATTTACCTGGCGTTCCAGCTGCTGCTTCGAAATTCACTGTCAGACGAAGGTCCTTAACCGCCAAACGTAAGTGTATAAATTATAGTAAATTCTGCCCCGTTTTCAGTAAATAACCATAATTATGAAGTAATTTTTTCAGTGTTATGCAATTTTTCGCTATTTTTTTAAACCGAAATGTTGCGAATACTGCCGTAATTGCAGCATTTCGGTCTTACTGTTGTAATCGCAATATTTCGGTCTTAAAATTTGCCAGCAGTGGTATAAAAACTAATGGTTATTGATCGCCGCATGAGCGGTGATCACTAATGGAATGTTCAAAAGTATTTACCCATGTAGGAGGGGTAGCGACAAGTTTTACAAGGTCTATTCAGCGTACATCGGTGAGGAGAACCAAATGAATTGGCTCATGAGAGCGTGGCAGAGAATAGTTTCTATCTGCATTATTGATGTAGTGAAATATGACAAATATACAATAATAACAATAATTATTAGACTTTTTTCGTCGAAGTATCGACATTAAATGCCAAAAACAGTTTTGTAAACATAAATGAAGCCGGGTCAAAGTCGCAGAATTGAAGCCGGGTCAAAACTGTAGTCGTGCACCTGTTTTCGGTGCTCTCGTTCTAAATTATGCCCTTCAGAGATTTTACCTGTTACCTGTTGTCGAACTCAATATTAGTTACTAGTAACTCTCCGAGCCGTCTCATATATTTGTCCTGGTCCGGTTTGGGCGAAATTATCATAGCAATCTGGCTGAAATTTGTTTTTTAAATCACTCCAATGAAAATTCAATCTGCTTTTAAATATATTCAGTGTGTCTGAGGTAACCACTTTCTCAGGGAGGCTATTCCATCGATTTATTATTCGTTGCGAGAATGTGTGCCTTCTGATGTCTAGCCTAAAGCGTTTCTTTTTTAATTTTTGTGGATGACCCCTTGTTACAACACTTTGGTTAAGAGTGAAGAGTTGTGTCTTGTCAGCTTTATCTATCCCGTTTAAGATTTTGAATACTTGGATCATGTCTGCTCTAAGTCTACGATATTCTAGTGAAGGTATTCCCAAATTTTTCATTCTGTCTGTATAATTTTTGTTCTGATTGCCTTGTACAAGTTTTGTAGCTCTTCTTTGAACGTTCTCTATCAATTGACTCTCTTTTTTGTAGATTACTGACCATACTGTAGAAGCATATTCGAGATGTGGCCTCACTAGTGATTTGTATAGGTTTAGGAATACAGATTTATCTATATATCTAAATGTTCTCTTGATTAGCCCTAACATACGGTTTGCTTTTTTGACAGATGTTTGGATGTGAGGAACGAATTTCAGACTGGAGTCTATCATTACTCCCAAGTCCTTTTCTTCATCTACTTTATCAATTTCCTTCTCCTTTTCTATGCATTTCATGTTATAGGTCGAAAGCTCAGTGCTTTTCCCAATGTGCATATGTTTACACTTGTCTATATTGAATTTAAGTTGCCACTTCTCAGACCATGATATTAGTTTGTCTATGTCTGACTGTAGATTTCTGGCCTCTTCTGCACTGTCCACTTTCGAGAATAGTTTTGCATCGTCTGCAAACATTTTGACAGAGTTTTGTACAACCTCAGGCAAGTCGTTTATGAAAATAAGGAAAAGTGTTGGACCGATCACGCTGCCTTGTGGAATTCCACTGGTTACATCTGTCCACTGTGACGCTGTGCCGTTTACTATTACTCGTTGCCTTCTGTTATTTAGTAGGTCTTTTATCCAGTCCAATACTTTTCCTCGTATTCCGTATGCTGTCAATTTCTGAAACAGTCTCTGATGCGGAACTGAATCAAAAGCTTTTTGGAAATCTAAAAAGATAACGTCTATTTCACTCTTACTATCTATATATTCTGTCCACTGATCTATCACTTCAAGCAATTGGGTAACACATGAGTAGCCCTTTCTAAATCCATGTTGGTGTTTCGTGAATAAGTTATTGCTTTCCATATGTGTCATAATATTGTCTCGAACTATTTTTTCCATTATTTTACAGGCTACAGAAGTCAGGCTTATTGGTCTATAGTTTTCTGCTTTATTTTTTGACCCTTTTTTATGTAAAGCCGTCACATTCGCAGTTTTCCAGATGTCGGGAATTTTTCCTTCATTTAAAGATTTCTCATATATTTTAGTAAGGGCTTCTGTTAGCGTTTCTGTTGTTTCGTTCAAAAATTTCGGATGACAGTTATCCGGGCCTTGGGCCTTATTCACTTTCAGTTTTTTTAGATGGTTCTTTACCTCTTCTTCTGTGATACTTATGTCAGTCAGCGGAGCCTCAAAGAATTTTTCTTCTAGGTCAGGAATTGACGACAAGTCTTCTTTCGTAAACACGCTTGTAAAAAAATTGTTTAGAATTTCAGCTTTTTCTTTGCTTTCTGTCTGAAGGTCCCCATTGCTGTCTTCTAGATTTCCTAGTATATCTTTGCACTTAGTTTTGCTCTTCACATATTTCCAGAATTGTTTTTCATCAACTTTGATATTTTCAGCCAGATGTTTTTCATAATCCACTTTAGCTTTTTTGATTTCGATACTTGCTTTATTTCTTGCGTGATTGTATAAATTTCTATTGTTCTCACTCTTCATTTTTGTGTACTTCAACCATTTACGTCTTTTCTGTTTTACTGCTTCCCTCGCTGTAGCCGTCATCCACGGGGTATCGTACCTTCTTCCGTGAGCCTTACACACCGGTATGTTTTCTAATGATTCTTTATTGATAATGTCGGTAAGGTTCACCCATCCTTCGTTTGTGGACGACTCAATGGGAATCACTTCATCCCATTTTACCTGTTGAAGATTTGCATTTATTTCTTCGTAGTTTCCTTTAAAATAATTGAATCTTTCTTCATCATTCAGTTGTTTATCTATGTATAGATTTATTCCAAATGTCATTGTGAGATGGTCACTTTTTCCTAATGGTGCTTTGTATGTCACACTATCTATCATGTTTTCTTCATTGGAGAAGATTAAGTCTAGCACAGAGTCCCTTTCTCCTATTATTTGCCGTGTTGGCTCTTTGACATGTTGGAACATATAGTTATCTCGAACAGTCTCTAAAAACAATGAACTGGGGTGGTTTTCACTGCATGGGGTGGTTTCATTTTCCCAGTTAATATCTCTAAAGTTAAAATCGCCTACAACTATCCTGTGTGTGAATGTTTGGTTATTACTCTTATTACATCCTAGAACTGTGGAAAGTTCTTCCATATAGTTCCCGTCACTGTTTGGACTTCTATAGATACCTTGGATAAGTAGCCAGTCCGAGTTTTTTAGTTTTACTGCAACCCCTATAACTTCGATTTTCTGGTAGTGTTCAGTTTTAATTTGTTGAGCACAAATATCATTTTTTATGTAGATGGCAACTCCTCTTCCTTTGTATTTTTCTAGATTTGCTGTATAAATCTGGTAACCCTCTATCTGGAGTTCCTTTTCCTGGATTTCACAATTTCCCCTATTTTTTGGTAGTGTTTCCGTTATTATTATTATGTCAGAGTTCTCAATCTTAGATATTACTTGCAATTCATCAATTTTGTTTGTTAAACAGTCTGCATTTGTATATAGTACTTTCAGTTGGTCAGATTTATCATATATATATATTGGTGAGCCGAAATGGAGTAGCTTGATTTCCATTCAGTACTGGCATAGGTCTCTAAGGGTTCATTATCAGTATCAGTATCTATTTCCGTAACAATTTCATCATCATCCGATTTTTCAGTCGAAGTCGTTGATGTTCTATGAATGCAAGTACTGTCTAATCCTTTTCCTATTGGCGAAATATTTACATGTGACAACCACCCCACTTTGCCATTAAAAGATGAAATATTTACATTATCAGTGTTATTTCCATTCATAGTTGTATTTACATGGTTAAAATGTGAAATTAAAAATTTCTATCAGTGGCGTTCGCCTCAGACCCCCTGTTTTGAATGCCTCCGATTACTGTAGCATCTCCAATTTCTGTTTCGTTTAGATATGGTTCTACATCATTTTTTGCTTTATCAGTGTGGTTTCATTTGCATTTCGTTGGATGTCTTTTGGTTGATCTGTGGCATTTTTTTTCGATCTTCTTTCGTTCAGTCTAGCTTTATTTGCTTCACGTTGCCGGGGTGTTAGATCTTTTGTGATGATCACTCTCTGTAATAATTGGTCTTTGACTTTCTGTTTTATGTGCTTGGCATTGTCCAAAATTTCTTTCCTGGTATGTTTATTTTCCATTATCACTTTTAGGGGTCGGCAGACACCATCCTTTGGGATCCCTATCCTAAAGGTTAATTTCACTTCTACTTTGTCCACTCCTATTCCATTACAAGTGCGGCTAAACTTGGCTATGTCTTCCTCTTTCTTCTTTTCCGGAGTTTTTTCTTTTGATTCTGGCATATTGAAAACCATGAGGTTTAGCATTCTTTGTTTTTGTTCCTCTATTTCTCTTACTTCTATCCTAACTTCCTTACTGATTTTGTCCATTATTTGTTCTGTTACTTCCTTTACAACTTCTGTTTTCATTTGTGTAACTTCTTCTTTTACGTTTGATTTGACTTGTAAACTGATGTTGTCGATCTTATCTTCTATAATACTCATTCTTGCTTCATTTTTTTGATCTAATACCTGGAATGATGTTGTGATATTTGATATGGATGGAAAATTGTATTTGCATGGGGTACATGTCCATTTAAAATTGTTTTCAGGATCTGTTTGAATTGCCTCATGTAGAGCTTTAGAGATTTTTGTACATCTAAAACAGTACAACATATTGCACACCGAGCAGTAGTAGGAGTTTCCTGTATCAGGTATATTTTCTTCACATTTTGGACATAGTTCGCTCCCAATTCGTGGACGTTTCTGTGAGATCCTTCTGTTAACTGGGGTAGGCGTACTTGCGTAGAAATCTAATTGACTTGGGCGAAGATTGAACTCGCTCCTGTCCTGAGTTTCAAAGTCCATATCTGTTTCTGACCCCTAATACCCTATTTAACTTTTTAAACTGTGGCAAGGACAATCCTTACAGCATCAGTCTATTTAAACTATGAATTCTAGTTAACTTTTAATTAATTACTATAGTTACTATATGAAAAGAAACAGAAATGCTATACTATTTATTTACTCTCAGTACTAATGTTTGTTTACTCAAGTATTATAATCCTATTGAGTAACAATCCGGTAATAATATTTTCATCACCATCTGTCTTAGCCAATATCTGGAAAGTGTAGCACCAGGATGAACTCCATCCGTAAGAAGACCATATGCTATTTTAATAATTCTGTGAGATTTATTACTTTTGTGTGTCTTTTGCAAATCGATTCCAAAACGCGGAGCTATAAAGTTGTTCAAACTGTTGAGGTTACGTATCTCATTGTTGAGTGTTGCAACATTTTCCTTGAGTTTCTCTTGACTTTCTCTAAATATTTCTGGAGTTCGGTGGCCCTTGTTGCTATTCCAAATTTCAATTGAGTAGTGAGGAACCTCTAATATTATGAGATGAACTGTGTCTCCGTATCTGTGTCTGATGTATTCGTGGAGTTTCTTGTATTCTTCTATGATTTGGAGTACACTGTCCCTTGTTTCTGGATCTATGTCTATGAAAGTCCCAGATTTCTTTGTGAGATCACAAGTGCCAAACCATAGAGCGACTGTAATATTTCTGTAGCGCGTTACCCATGTGTCTAAATTATTGTATGCGATTTTGACATATTACAGTTTTGTTTAATGACCATTGTTTATTGTCCAAAAATGTCGACAAAAGTAATACATACATCAGTATATTTATACACGTGATATACACATGTTAAGTCATGAATAGATTCAAACTCTTTGCTAGTGCCTTTATATGTGAAAGCGATATATCCTAATAGAGAATAATAGGTTAGTGCTGTAGATGGGACTTACATTACAAGACGGGAAAACGTGCTCGAATTTGAAAAATAAGATCATTTGAATCGACAGTCGGTATGTTAATTCAAACAGACATGGTTATTATTCTACCGGAGGCTCTACATGGTCAAAATCGAATTCCGTCGTCTCGGTTTCTATTTTTAGATAGGACTAACGTCACTCGTTAATGGAACTGAACAGGCTATATTCAGGTCTATGACCATCACCGCCCTTGTTAGAGTTTATTGATTAAATTATCATGAGAGTGATAAATGTTTTAATGAAGTTTTATTGTTTTATTTATTTTTATTTAAAAAGTATAGTAGCATGATAACTTTATATACATCTTCAATTTCCCTTGGAGTATGTCTGGCCTGATAGCGTAGATAGCGTAGTGGTTACCACGGTCGCCTATCGTGCAGTCAGCCCTTGTTCGATTCTCACCGCTGACGAAACTTTTTTTACTCTCTTTTTTCTTTCTATTTTTTTTTAATGACGGTTTGGGTTTTTACTGGGATAGTTAATGATAATTATCCATATTAAGTGTTTTTTCTTTCAACTTATACGTTATTTTTGGTAAAACAAATTTGTAGAAAAATTAAAAATAGTTCCTGTTGTAAGAAGAAATTCCTACACCTACTATACAAATAAACCTCTACTGTACATATAAACTTAGTTTTAAAATGCTACCCCTTTATTACGTCACTAGCGGCTGTAGAGACGGGATAAATTTTTTATCCCCTTATGTTTTGGTATCGTCAATATGCCTCTGAACCAATCAATGACCGCCCTAGATATTTGTGTCAAGTTTCATGTGATACTTCCAACAATACATATGTCATAATAGTTTTACCAGGTATTTACTTGTTACAGTTTGCAACAGAGTTCTTTATCAGCATGCCATAGTATATATAGGTCTTTGATTTATCCTCATTTTTTTAGCTCACCAGAGCACGACGTGCTCATGCTGAGCTTTTAGGATCGTTGGATTCCCTCGTCTGTTGTCCGTTGAGATACCACATCAAGTGGCTACAAATGTTATCAGATCTTACTGAAATTTTATCAGAATGTTTGTCCACATGCAATCTTGGTCAAGTTCAAATATGGATTATGTCGGGTTCGAAACTAGGTCACTACGTCATTACACTCTAGAGGCTACATATTTCGTTAAGTTTTTAATGAAATGTTGTATTTCAATTGTCTTAACAAAACAGTTCCTTATTAAAAACATTCCTTGTACACAAATTTCCCGGCGATCCAATGCCTTGCATCAGTATTCGTCTTGTAATAAACTGAACGCAAGGCAGATATAGCTATAACTCGCTTATTATTTCCCAATCATAAATACTCGTGGGCATCCTAAAATACTCGACCGCTTCTGACAACCCCGGAAACATCACCCGAAAATATTTTGTTCATGAATATACCAGTGTTTGGAATTTGGTGATTTACTCTGGTAAAATTCACTTTGTCTGCAACCATGTTGGGTTTTACAAGTTCTTTATACAGTAAAACCCCGCTAATGCAACCAACTAAAAGAGGTATAATTCTGGGTACTAGATGCAGGTGGTAGCTTAATGCAGGACAAAAGTAATGCAGAACGCTCCTAGAGGAGCGTTCTGCATTACGTTTGCCCGGTATTAAGCAACCACCTGCTTACAAAGACACCCATGTCGATTCATTAAGTGGTCGCATTAGAGGGGTTCTACTGTTCCTTATAACATTTATATGATTACCTATGTAAACTTGCTGGATTCAGGTGAGACGTCACATGATGCGGCGTCTAATCAGGATCCAAACTGTTTGGTACTTTAACTAATTCTTTGCAACGAAATGAGAGAAAGTTTATTTTAAGAAATGAAGCTGACGACAATTGTTAATTGTTGAAGACTAAAAAAATCACATGCATGCAAAGAATTGTGTGAGATCATGACATCATGATTTTCAATTACATGTAGATTAATTTGTATATGTATAACAGCACATGGACACATACTTTAAATTAATTTTGGCCATGAGAGAAAGTGTAGAACCATTCTCTATATCAATTCATAAGCAAACAGAGTAGGTCCTAATCAGACGGCTCCTACATGAGTCTTCTGATCTTGATCTACTCTGTTTGCAAAGACGTATAAGCGCGCATTTATAGAATAAGTCAAAACATCCTAACACTGTGTCTACAGGTTTAAAGTAACCCATAACACAGTTGTTCATATTGTGTCCGATGTGAACCGATTGATTATTATACCCCCACAAACGAATATTTTTTAGGGGGGGTGTATACTGGAGTCACCATGTCCGTCCGTCCGTCTGTTCGTCCGTCCGTCCGTCTGTCCGGCTTGTCCGGATCATAACTTTCAAAATATAAAAGCTATTGACTTCAAACTTCATATATAGATCGATCACATTGACCGCAAGAGCAGTGCACAATGTTCGTAACTCTGTCTTCAGTATATTTGGAGTTATTGCCCTTTGTCATTTTTTCGCAAAATCGGGCTTGTCCGGGTCATAACTTTCAAAGTATAAAAGCTATTGACTTTAAACTTCATATACAGATAGAACACATTGACCACAAGTGCAGTGCACAAGGTCCATAACTCTGTCTTCAGTATTTTTGGAGTTATTGCCCTTTGTTATTTTTCTCAAAATCGGGCTTTCCGGATCATAACTTTCAAAGTATAAAAGCTATTGACTTCAAACTTCATGTACAGATAGATCACATTCAGTGCACAAGGTCCAGTATTTTTGGAGTAAATGCCCTTTGTTAATTTTGTCAAAATCTGCTTTGTTTTTGCTTTGTGACCGCTATTTGTCCGTCGTCCGGCGTCCGGTGTCCGGCGTCCGGCGTCCGTCCGGCGTCCGTCGTCCGGTGTCCGTCCACAATTTTCAAACGACATCTCCTCTGAAACTGCTGACCCGATTTTAACCAAATTTTGTCAGAAGCATCAGTGGCTAGGAGGAACGAAACGTTGTTCACATTATGACCCCCGGGCCAAAAATGGCTCTGCCCAAGGGCTTATCAGTTTTTCATAGGAAAATATTTAAAAATCTTATTCTCTGAAACTGTAAGGCCTAGATCTTTGATATTTGGCATGTAGCATGATCTTATGGTCCTCTACAAAGATTGTTCAAATTATGACCCCGGGCCAAAAATGGCCCCGCCGAAGGGCTTATCAGTTTTTCATAGGAAAATCTTTAAAAATCTTCTTCTCTGAAACTGTAAGGCCTAGACCTTTGATATTTGGCATGTAGCATGATCTAGTGGTCCTCTACAAAGATTGTTCAATTTATGACCCTCGGACCAAAAAAGGCCCCGCCGAAGGGCTTATCAGTTTTTCATAGGAAAATCTTTAAAAATCTTCTTCTCAGAAATTGTAAGGCCTAGACCTTTGATATTTGGCATGTACATGATGTAGCTTTGGCTTGTGGTCCTCTGCCAAGATTGTTCAACTTGCGACCATGACCTCTGGGCGAAACTTGGCACTGGCTTATCAGTTTTTCATGGGGAAAATATATCATTTTTCTCTGAAACCATAAGGCTTAGACCTTTAATTAATGGCATACTGCTTTGCCTTGTGGTTCTCTACCAAGGTTGTACAAATGATGGCCCCGCCCCTGGGGTATCTCAGGTGAGCGCTTCAGGGCCTCATGGTCCTCTTGTAATCAGACATTTTTCCGGAGCCTTTCTCTGTCATACCTCAACAAAACCTTTTTAAATGTTGCAGCATTGTTGAATACCATCTGAAGTTCTGCACCTGTGATACAGGTTTTGAATGAATGATCTCCCTTTTCGTAATTTAACAAATGAAAATATAGCGGTCGGGAGCTTTATGTCTATAACTCTATCTCTGTGTCAAATGTGCTAGTGGGGGAATTAATCACCTTTACTGGTAGTTCTAGTTTTATCGACTTTATTCTCTGTTTAAACTCTTTACTCCAAGTATATGCTTTTGCAAACCATGTACGCAAAGACCAGACGGCTCGTGTAGGGGCTGTCTAATCAGGGTCTGCTCTGTTTGCTTTCTGAAGGGGCTGTCTGATCAGGGTCTGCTCTGTTTGCTTATGGCGTTATACAGATCTGATTGTACAGTTTCTGCCGAGATCAAAACGTTTCTACTTCATGTGTCATTATAAAAATGAATAGTCATACAAACACTGTTTCTTGCTTGAATATGCATGAAATAAAGGGTTAAAGTTAATCACAAAGTTGAAGGGCTCCGTTGTAAGCCAATGTGACTGTATCCAGTGTGGCGTTATTATTTCACTACTGTGCAAGGGTTAATTTTGTTCCATTATTCCTTTTCAGGATCTGAAGAGATTCGTAGACTTATTGTGATTTTTGGTGTGCTGATTCCAATTGCAACGATTTTAGGATGTGGCGGTGTGGGTTATCTGTTTTTAAGACGCGGGCGATATGGGAAATTCTGCTGATGTGGCACTTTCCTGTTTACCCTTCACCTGCTGAGCGCGAGCTAAATGGCATTAGTAAACGGTTTGGATCCAGGTGAGACGCCGTGTCTCACGACGTCTCATCAGGATCCAAACTGTTTGACAATCTGTGAATAGTGTTTTTTCTCTGTAGCTTGAACTAATCAGAAGTAAATGAAAATTTGTAATTAACCCTTTCCCTCATATAAACGTGTTTTCACGCATTTGCAAACAGAGTAGACCCAGATCAGACGGCTCCTATAGGAGCCGTCTGATCAGGGTCTGCTCTGTTTGCTAGTGGAATATGAAAGATCTGTTTCTCTACTTTCTAAAAATGGCTACAATGTTCCACTTTCATTATTTCATTTTAACTTTTTGTCCATGAATATTCAGTAGGTATTGAAATTTGAAATAAACATAGAACAGGGAAAGGGTAAAATCCAAGTTTGAGTAAACGTTCTTGTTTGACGTACGGTAGACATTCATTTACTGAACATCGGAGTTTGCTTACATCTGGTTGCTTAATGCAGGGCAAAAGTAATGCAGAAAGCTCCTGTATGAGCTTTCTGCATTACTGTTGACCTGCATTAAGCAACCACGGTCTACACGACACGTGATTAGAATCGGCCACTCGTCTGCATCAACATCGTTTGTTTATGTAATCGCAGATTCGCCCTTAGCAGGCTCAAGGTTTAAACGGTAACTATGAACCAAATTTGTGTACAAACTACTTTTATTGTAAACTGCAGGCATAATGTGTAATGCTTTATCTCGTTAGATTTCCAAGGATAACAAAATATTGAAAGAAGATGGCGTATGGCATGGGTAAAAAGTGCACTTCGTTTATTGTACCCCAGAAAGGGTAGACCTATATGATCCTCTGCGTGAAACAGAAGTGCGTTATTATAATCTTCATGGTTTGGCACCCGCAAATCAAGATTTTGTCATTTTCAGCTGTAAATAGAGTAAATACAGATTAGACGACGCTTCTAGTTAATATTGTTATCCCATTACCGCATAGGCTATTTTTAGATACAACCTCAATGAATTAATCTACCGCAAAGGAGCATTAACTAGAGAAAAAGAAACTTTTAGAATATTGTTGTTT
Organism: Azorinus chamasolen; assembly: GCA_963576725.1. Classification (NCBI taxonomy): domain Eukaryota; kingdom Metazoa; phylum Mollusca; class Bivalvia; order Cardiida; family Solecurtidae; genus Azorinus; species Azorinus chamasolen. Next base: position 88,471,951 of record OY755243.1, on the reverse strand, counting down.
GAAACCATTGTGGTAAATAGAACATTTGCTCCTATAAATGTTCCTTTTCTCTAGTAAATGTTCCTTTTCAGTATATTCATTCGAATAGGTTTTGTCTAAAATAGCCTATGAGGGAATGGGTTAACCTTCAGAAAGGAGGAGCCAGTTATTCAGCACATTAAGGGTTATTACGGAGATGTTGAAACTTGTGATCTTTTAAATGTTGTGTTGTTAACCCTTTACTCAATACGCCTTTTAACGCCTTGCAAAAAGAGTAGACCTAGACCAAACGGCTCACGTCTAAGCCGTCCGATCTAAGTCTGCTCTGTCTGCCTATAGATTATTGTAGGTGTGATAGGGTCTGTAGTTTCTGCCATGGCCACGTTTTCCTGTGTTCATACAGTAGAACCTGTCCTAAGTGGCCATTCATTTGTCTCTGAAAAAAGATGATTGCTCTTTAATGCAGGGCAAATATAATGCGGACCATTCCTAAAGGAACTTTCTGCATTTCTTTTGACCTATATAAAGCTACCACCTGCATTATAGGCCCATAATGGCCGCTTATCCCTTTCCTTCGTATAAATGTGTTTTCATGCATTTGCAAACAGAGTAGACCCACATCAGACGGTCCCTATATTCTCTGTTTGCTGATGGAATTTGAAAGATTGGTTTCTTTACTTTCTAAAATAGCTACAATGTTCCACCTTCCATATTTCAATATAACTATTTTGTCCATCAATATTCAATAGGTATTGACATGTGTAATAAGAACAGGGAAAGTGCTATGACAGATTCTACTGAGAAAACCATTATAAAAGGTCAACTAAGATTACAAATACATGTAGTAATTCTTCTGTCAGAACTATTCAGGGGGTAAAGGGCTAAGCTGACCCTTCAGATGATATTTTATCAGAAATTATACATGCAATGACGCAAATAAAATATTGTATATCATTCGTGAGTTTGCTTCTCATTATGTACATTATTATACTTCATATAGGGAGAATGTATCCGTTTTATGAAATATTGTACAGTAAAACCTCTCTATAACGGCCACTAAATTGTGTAAATTAGTTGGTATTTAGGGCAAGTGGCTGCTTAAAGCACAGTGAAAGTAAAACAGAACGCTCCTATAGGAGCGTTCTGATTTACTTTCACATTGCTTTAAGCAGCCACCTGCCTTTAACACGAAATATTTAATGTGATATAGTGGCCGTTATAGAGAGGTTTTACTGTATCATTGAAATGTTGTCGTAACTTCTAACATATGATGATTGTAACTTCAAGTTGTGACCGTCATATGCTAGAACTGACGATAGTTTCTGTCATACGAAATTAGCCTTAAGCGTTGCATGCTAGAATGTGCTTTCGACTACAGTAAAGACTCTAAACCGGACGTTAAATTGAGTGTAAATATTGGTCTTGAAGACAGGTGGTAGCTTAATGCAGGGTGAAAATCATCTAGGAACTTTCTGCATGACTTTCACTCTGCCTTAAGCAGCCATCCCTGGTTTAGAGAGGGTTACTGTATGTTACAAGTAGGGATTGTGGTAAGTTTGGGATTTTGGTCACACGATCATTCATAAAACAGCACCCAGAAGAATGACCCAGCCTTCCGTCTTTGTTTATGTTCGGTCTATATGTTTACCTGTTTGTCGTCTTTTCATCTGACTGCCTTCCTGTCCGTCTGCCAGTTCGTTTGTTTCTCTGTCTCCCACGTTTATGTCTGTTTCCATTTGCAGCGTTTTGTTTTTCTTTATTTATATCAATTACTGTCTGTCTGTCTTTCTATCTTTCTGCACGCCTCTATGTGCCTCCTTCATGCCTGTCATTTTCTCTGCCAATCTTTCTGTCAATCTGTCTGTCTGTCTTTTTCTCTGTTCAATGTCTGATCCACCTCAGTCTGGCCGTCGGTGTGTCTCAATCTCAGTTTTGAGTCGCTTTGTCCGTCTGTCTGTCTTTTTTCTGTCTGACTGTTTTAGCAGCAATATGATAGTGAAATAACAGACAGGGTGCGCCAAAACCTTAACCACTTTTTTTCATATAAACACCTTTTCAAGCCTTTGCAAACATAGTGGAGCCAGGTGAGCTAGACTCCATCCCCAGCTATTACTTTGTTATTGATGTCGCTACAGCCTTGGGGGTAGGGAGTGGGGGTGGGGGATGGGGTGGGGGCAGTGTTGACAGTGGGTGTAGAAGTAGTGGTGGTTTTGGCTGAAATGCTAAATGCAGAAGAGGAAGAAGAAGACGTAAATGAAGAAGAAGGAGAAGTAGTAGTATTAGTTGTAGTAGTAGAAGAAGTGGTAGTGGTAATATAACTTATTGAAAGGGGACATTTATAATGCATTTTAATGCTGTAAGTAGGTGGAGTATATTATTTAATACCAACAACTTTTTCTGTGTGGTGTCATAAATAGATATATACTTCTAACAGCGACTGTAATCATTTGCCATAGTCATGTGTTTTAAATCTTTAGAGTTAGTAAACTCTTCTTTTTATAAAGGCAAAAACTATTACTTGTGTGTTTTGTTTTGCACCCTTTAGAAATTATTTACGATATAAACGCACACAAATGTAAATAAAGTTCAAATGAATATAAAAGGATAAAAGTGGAGGACTTATTTCAGTCTGATTGGCAAACTGTTTTGAAACTCAACAGGTGTCGATATTTTCGATGATTGGTCTGGCCATTAACTGTTTGCATTGAACATCGTTGCTTTCGCACACGGTCGTAAGTCTGAAAATAATAAGGTAAACCCCTCCCCTTTAATAGAAAGGCAGAACTGGGATCTTGTAAGGCACGTAATACAGGATACGCAGAACGTAGTTTTAAGAGATTTTCGCGTATTTTCGTCAGTAATTAAGCTGCCTCCTGTCTTGGAGACCGACTATGACTCTTATTTTGATTGTCGCTCGATATAGAGGGGGTACTATACTACACATCTTGAACGCATCGCGGCATTCAGGGCGCACCCTATGCTGAATGTCGTTGAATTAATCGAACAATCCATGCACTTAATGTACATAATTACAATTTATTTGTTCAATAAAAGTGACAAGTTTCGGGTTGATTAATCAATATACATATGTATTGTATCTACATGAAATATGTTAATGAATCATACTAAATGTTTGATATCTTCGGAATAAATGAGTTAATTTGGAATCGCTGTTTTCCATGTCGACTTATTTCACGTTTCATACGTAGTATGTGTCATTCATTTGACTTATTTGGCAGGCACAAATATGTGACGAACATAGAAGGAAAACCGTCTTCTATAGATTATGTTATAAATAGAATATAACATTCGTGTTCATGATTTATTGGATTTATTAAACTCGTCCTTTTAGACAAAAATAAACACACGGCAAATCCTGATAGTTATCGTTTTCTATAACGCTCGTTTAAAATAAAAACTCGTCCAATGTTTATTATATGCAGAGGCAAATGGCCTGTCGCAAATTAACAAACTATATGGCTATGTTATGTCAAATGCGCTCGACCTTTCATATAAGAAAATCAACAACATCTCTTCGACAATAATTGTCACAATTTTCTATGAACGAAATTGTATTTTGGAAGGGAAGATGGTGTGTGAATGCGCGGGTTCTTGCAGGAGGGTGATTGTGCATGAGTGAGTGAGTGAGTGTGTGCGTGCGTGCACACACGCGCGCGCACGTGTGTGTTGTTCTGCAAGAACAATGATTACAAGTTGTATTACTTGGTTCCAAATATCATACAATGGGGTCAAAGTATATATGACCGGGGTGAGCATTTTTGTTTAAAAAAAATACTAACTGGGTCGATATTTTTCAGAAATGTGACCCCATATCTATAAAATATAGGGAGTCATTTAACATTGCACGCACAGGTCATTAAACGGGGCTCAAACTGATATGACCGGGGATCACTACATCTGTAAGAATTATGACCAAGGCTAAATATTTTTCGATTCACGTAAACCCCTTTCTTAAAAAGATACTAGAGGCAGATTAAGTTTGCGGGGGTTGTTCGAAATATCATGAACGTGGGTCAAATTACAAAGACTGGGGTAATTATTATTTTTAAAATACTAACCGGGGTCGATATTCTTCAGAAAAATTGACCTCCTTCCTTTCTACAAAATACTTGGTTTCAATTAACATTGTACGCATTGGTCATAATATATTAAACGGGGCACAACATGATATGAACCGGGGGGGGACTACATGTGTAAGAATTATGATTAAGGTTAAACCTTTTCTTTAAAATGTACTGGAGGTAGATTAGTTTGTGGATGTTACTCGAAATACCATCATGAATGTTGGTAAAAGCACTATGGCCGGGGCTAGCATTTTTTTTAAACATACTGACCAGGGGTCGACATTCTTCAAAACAAGTGATCCCCTTTCTACAAAATATTGGGTTCAATTAACATTGCGCGCATTGGTCATTATATGATAAACAGGGTTCAAAATGCTATGATCGGGGTCACTATTTTTCAAAGAACACTGAATAGGGTCAATATTCATCAGAAAAAATACCCCTTCCGACAAAATGCTTGATGCGTCAACAACTAAAGTAGCCTTTTAATAAACAAACTACTTTCTTTAAAACTGTCGAACTTGTGTTGAGTTACAAGCGAATAAATAAACAGGATGG